>SEYY01009532.1:12500-20000 GCA_009176605.1 Armadillidium nasatum | reverse complement strand
TTTGTAGTTCTTTCATATACGAATCCCATATAATTAAGAACGTTACGAGTTATATATTTGAGTAGAAGGCAATGAAAATGATAGATAGAAAGATTGTGAAAAAAAAGAATATATATAACTCATACCTCAAACCTTGATTTTGAAGACTTGTAATAAACAAGCGAAACTTTTACATTTTAAAAACGTGTTGACTTGACCATGATATTTAAAAAAGTGAGGGCGTGTTAGCCAGCAGTTTGTTGAACAACAAAATGCTACATATCGATACAAAAAACAAACCACCGACTCTACAAACTCCAATCAATGAGAACTTAAAATATAGATAAAATAATACACTAGATAAATAAGATAAAATATATACACAGATAAATTAGTGAAAACATATAAACAGTTTTTATAACCAAGAATAAACCTAATTCTAGTAAAATTTAGCCTGCAATTAATAAAGGAACTCACCATTTAAAAATGTTCTTCTAAGCATTATAATAAGGGAAAATTAGGAGGATTTACGGATTTCGAAGTAAGTTAACTTTGATGAAAGCTTATATGAGTAGCTGTAAGGTATTTTGGTAATATAAGGGTCTAGCCTAAGGTAGTATAAAGCAAAAACTCCCTTCTATCCAAATGGCAAGAACTCTCAAAATCTGCTCAAAAAACCAAGGCCCAGTTAAACAGGTAAAGGTAAGTCAAATCAATTGTAATTATTAATAAACCCCATTCAAAACTTGATCACTAATCAAAAGTCAATCTAAAACAATAAAATGATCATGTCTAAGAATCATTAGTGTTAGGACCTGCTTCTAATAACAGAGTCTTGCAAGCTCCTACACTAGGATAAAAAAATGCTAAATTATATTTCCTACCATAAGGCTATAAGAAATTTAAATAGTAATATTAAAAGGGTACTCATCTTACTACCACAATCCCTGGCACAATGAGATTTTTATTTAAAAATGCAATTGTAAACGTTACATTTCAATATAGCCAATGCAAAAGCTAAGTTAATTGCTTCTCATGTATACAAAACAAGAGTCCAAACACATGTTATATGTTGCCCATCTATAAAGAATTTTCTTAGTTCGGCTTAGAATATTGAAAAACACTAGTTAACTTTTATCTACTTGTAAATAAAATGTATTATCAAATTAAGTATACGTTAAAGGGACATATTTAATTTCCAATACTAGGTCTGTTATATCCTCAGTTATCAAATCCTTCATGCAAAGTAAAATAAAAATGAAACTAAACTAAATTTTTAAATATTATTGAAAACATTAAATTAAATATACCAAAATATAACGTTGGGAATATTTTAAATATCAGGCAAAAAATTTCCCGTTTTAATTTTGACACAGCTAATAGTAGGAGATTAATCGCCATCTATTTTTAAAAATCGAGAAAGGGTTTATCAATGAAAATCCCTCACTTGCATCCCAAACTTTGCCTAGTCTTTGTTGCATATATTAGTATTATTTGTTTTGACTGGGATAGTCTCAATAGGCCCGTATGGCTTCTAATTGTTTTTATTTTTATTTTTCTTGTGTTCAATTCAGCTACCCAAATTTTCATAAATTTGAACTCTTTATTTTTCCGTCAGAGCTTTTAAAATAAAGAAACTTCAGCTGTAAATTTTTATACAAAGTAAGAAGTGCTATACTAATGCCTTTCGTTTGTGAGTTTATGATATCCACCATAAAAAAAAAAAAAAAAAAAAAAAAATACTTTATTAAAAATTTGACGGTGGGTACTGAATTTTTTTATATAAGCTCTGGATATTTTTTCAAATTTTTTTTTTTAGCCTACGGATTTGCCGGCGTGCAGTTTTTCCACGCTTGATTCTTGTAGATGCTCAATTCCTATTTTAACCTTTCTGGAAGTTGTTGTTATTGTTCGAGTTAAAAAAAAAGTATTGAAGAATAAAACCAAGCAGACTTAATAGTTTTGTTTTATCATATTTTTTAGTTGTTAATTTTTTTTTGTTTTCCAATTCTTTCAAGAAAACGGTAAGTTAAAGACATTATTTCATTTTAAGAATATTGAGTTAAAGTAACTTCCAACTGAAGATTTATTTATTTATTTACTTATTTATTTATTTTTTATTTTTATTCCATTGAAACTAGACAAAATATACTGAGATGAATAAAATTTAATCATGATAATGAGCCTGATTTTTTTTTGAGGTAATTGGCAACTCAAATTTGTTTTTTCTACTCAGCCAATTACGTAAAAGAAATTATCGTAATACGAATTTTTTTCAGTTTATTGGTGAACGGAAAGGATATTACAATCAATTCCTCTACGTGGGTAGGCTGCGTAGGAAAAAAAAATTCTTACTTCCATTCTTACCAATATATATATATATATATATATATATATATATATATATATATATATATATATATATATATATATATATATATATATAATATATATAATATATATATATATAGGCTTAGGTGTAGATTGTTTCTGACTGATATTTTTTTATGTGATATTTTATTTTAATCGATACTTTTATACCTAACGAATAAGTGTAATTTGTTCTTTTCACCTCAGATACCTTAAATTTAGGTTGTTATAAACTATAAGTACATTAAAATTATTATTATTATTTAGGTTAAATTACGGCATCTTCGGTAGTTCAGGTTATGATAAGTCGAATTAGGTTCTGCTAGAAAAGTAAGTAATAATAATTGTGTGTATGTCTAGTGTAATAGTACCTTTGGCAACGTTCTTGTTTATGTTAGGCTTTTCTGATATTTTCGATTATCGATATTTTCGGACAATCGAAAGTCAGAAACAATCTACACCTTTACTATATATATATATATATATATATATATATATATATATATATATATATATATATATATATATATATATATATATTGGTAATTTGATCAGGCACGAACCTCTTCATTATGAAGTCAAAATATGTTTAAATGCATTCTACACAATTTTCTTTCATGGAAGAGTAATATAAATACATAATAAAAAGAAAAACTATTTAAAAAAAGGAAAAACATGTTTTTACTCCAAATGTGAAGCAATTGTTCTTTGACTGGCCTTCATTTGTACAAAAATATCAAAACCAATTTAATACCAGGTTGCCATATTTGTCCTTTGACTGTTCTCTTATTTTTCTGTAATGTACTGTAGTACAACCTTTGATAGGTAAAATCTTAGTAAAGGGGGCCCCATTATTTTTTTTTTTTTTTTCAGTGTAATTACAAAAAGGAAATATGTTTGTTATTTTTGGTTAATCGATGAACAATAAATTATTTTGTAAGAAAAAAAAAATAGAAAAACACTTAAATTAAAAAAAAAATTTAAAATAGGAATAATTATAAATTAAAAAAAAAATTTAAAATAAGAATAATTATATCAAAATATCGTCTGCCAAAATTATAAAACTCTCCTTTGAATATTTTAATGAGGTTGCTATATTTTAAAATATGTTGAAGTAAAAATGGAAATAATAGTTAATGTTTGTAAAAAAAAAAAAAATAATATATATATATATATATATATATATATATATATATATATATATATATATATATATATATATATATATATATATATATATATATATATATATATATATATATATATATATATATATATATATATATATATATATATATATATAGAGATAGAGAGAGAGAGAGAGAGAGAGAGAGAGAGGAGAGAGAGAGAGAGAGAGAGAGAGAGAGAGAGAGGAATGTAAGTGAAAATTTTATCATTACCACTCATAGGTCAGAGGTATGGGGCTCATAGACAAATGTTTGTGTGCTATGTATTTGCAACTTGTATTATAATAATATGCATTATTGTAGTATAGCTATGAAATCGTAAATGCATATCATAATCATTTGTCTACTGGGGTTTCTGCCCCCATACCCCCCCAACTTGTGAGTAGTGATAATAATTTTTTTTATATATTCCTCTCTCTCTCTCGTCATTTAATACATTTCCAAGAAAATTTTTTTTATGGGGAAGTAAAAAAAAAATTATAGGCAACATATTAATATGAAAGCACTGACAACCTTTATAGGACTACGTTATTGTGTGCGTTTCTGCCATATTAAAAGATCTCGTGACGTCACATTGAAGAAAAATAATTTCATTAGTTTTACTTTTTTTTTTTAATTAAAACTTTTTAAATATTTTTCTTACAGAATCATTTGTCATTCAATGAAAAAAAAAAAAAAAATAAATAAATAATAATAATCTGATCATTTCATTTTCATAGTTAGGCTGAGTAGAAAAAAAAATTTGGGCTCCCTACACTAAAGTATTACCCCTTAGATATATGGAAATATTAATATAACAATGTAAATTTTTTGATATTTGTATCATTTAGTTTTCTAGCATATTTACTTTGACTTATCATAACTTGAAAGACCAAAGTTTGCTGTGTGAGACAGGCCCAATTGACTGATTGAACATTGCCGTGGTATACAGGCCTAATTGACTGATTGAACATTGCCATAGTATACAGGCCTACTTCTGTATTACACCATACATATACATTCCAATCAGTCAGACCTATTTCACACAGAAACTTTGGTCATTCAGGTTATGATAAGTCAAACTAAGTACACTAGAAAACTAAATAATAATAGTAATAATAATAATAGGCATAAATGAAATAAAAGCTAAATAATACAAATGTCAAAAATTTGCATTGATATATCAATGTTTCCACATATTGATATTATATTTGATCTGGCACTATGCCTCTCACTCTCTCTAAAAAGAGAGAAAACAAATGGCAAACTATATATAGAAAATAGAGATATCCAAGAATATTGTTTCTAAAATTGTATTATTGGACAGTTTAAAAGACAGTTGATTTCATTTTTGTACCATAAATATTTTTTTAAATTAATTTTTTAATAGTTTTTCTTTTTATGTATTTATATTACTCTTCCGTGGAAGAAAAGTATGTGTAGAATGCATTTAAACATTTTGACTTCATATTTTTCAATATAGTAAAAAATAGAGAGGTTTGAGCCAGATTGAATTACCCTATATATATATATATATATATATATATATTATATATATATATATATATATATATATATATATATATATATATATATATATATATATATATATATAGTGTTGCTCCTCTTGAGCTTAATTTTTAGCAGAAAAAGAAAAAAGAAAAATGAATGCAGTATTTATAATTAAGATTTACATAAAATTACTAAAATATCTGACATTTCAGATTATTTAATTATTACTAAAACCATCTTCAAGAAAAAAAGTTGAAATAAAAAGAGAAAACATACATGAGCTGTTTAAAATAATAATAATAAAAATATATACACTTTAAATATGCAGTAAAATGTTTAACACTATAAAAGTGGAATACATAATACTGACTTGAAATTAAATTTAAAAAAAACATTAAAAGGATGTGATGACCTAGGAATTTTTTAGAATATATATATATATATATATATATATATATATATATATATATATATATATATATATATATATATATATATATATATATATATATTGTTATAATTTTAACTGGGGGTTTAAAGTAAAGTTATGGTGATTATTGATTACGAGGGTCAAGTGACTAAAATTGTAGCTCTCACACAATTTGGGAACAAACGATATCCCCAAAGGAAAGTTTCAATAACTTTCTACCGTTACAACTGTCCTTGAACATATACCAATTGAAAAAAAAATAAGAATAGGTTTTACGTACCAGTGCTAACTCCAAAGAAATGATTGATGAGATGATAAATAGATAGGCAATTCAGAGAGAAGTGATTTCTTCTGAGACCACACAACCAGTGCAAAGGAAAAAGGTAAGCTTCTTAAATGTAGGAAAACATGCGACACAACACTCAAGCAAAAAAAATAAAATATATAGAATTAGAACAAATAATAGTGTCCACACATGCAAGCAAAGTATAAGAGGAACAATTAATGGTATGATATTTACCTGAGTTCAAGCATAGAAAGGTAATCCTCTAAACACACTTATACTTACATGTGGGAAAAATAATAAACAAGTTAATAAAATGATTTAATAAAGTATAATAAATAAACACTATATATATATATATATATATATATATATATATATATATATATATATATATATATATATATATATATATATATATATATTAGGGTGGTGGTGAAAACAGAAATAATGTTTAATAACCTTAATATAATTGAAACTGGTAAACCTTTTTAGTTCATTTGATAAAAATAGTGTAATTTATACATATACTCACTGATTCATTGCGCTAGTATACAAATATTATAAGATTCACACAAAAATAATACCAATAATAAATAATATTTTCAATATAAATTAATGTTTTTATAGTGATGTAATATATATATATATATATATATAATATATATAATATAATATATATATATATATATCAATATATATTTAATTATATTAATTTTTAAAATATTTAATTCTATTAATTTTTAAAGTAAATAATTTACTTCACCTTCATTTTTGGTCCTTTATATGAAGAAAACCTTATTAGATTAATGTCTTTTGTTTCACACAAATCCTTGTATGTCAAGGAACAATAGGATTAACACTGCACTTCACACTTGAAATGTTTTAGTATAAAACACTGGTAATGTTATTTATACTTTCAGAGGTGATAATAGAGAGCGTTAAAAAGTAATCTTAAACACACCACAAATAAAGTCTTGGTACTTTTGGTGATGATTACAACAAATATAATCAATTAAGGTTCCTCAAGTTTGGAAAAATATGAAGGTTACTGGAAAATCATACAAACACAGGTGTATGAATTTGTAAAGTCCTATATGAGATAGGGAAACAACAAAGTGTCCTGACCACGGATATCTGAGATGGAAAAAGACACAGGTTCCCTGACCACGGAAATCCTTTTGTATACTAGGTCTCCTGACCATGGAAATATCTGAGAAAACAAACGCTCCCTGACCATGGATATATGGGAAAACAAGCGTTCCCTGACCATGGATATCTGGGAAAACAACCAAGTGTCCCTGACCACGGAATAAAAGTCCCCTGACCATGGAATAAAAGTCCCCTGACCATGGACCTATAATATATATATTATATATAGTTCTTTTGAACTCTATAAAAACTAATTTTTATACCTAATTATTATTATAACACATTATGTACATGATAGTACTGATAGAACCTATATAAAAAAAACTAAACCTAACTTACCTCAATTAAATTGAGGTCTTTACTTGTCTCTTTTTGAAGAAATATTCAACACACACGTCAAATTAGAGAATTGGAGTCCTTTATGAATAATTAAATCATAATTAATCATTTATTTGAGTTTACCAAGAATAGATACATTGAGTAAAAGTAAAAATCCATACCTTAGTTTATCCAGGAAAACACTTGATATATATATATATATATATATATACAAACTCATGTAAATAAGCAAATAAGAGCTAGATTAGGAAGTATGAATAATGAATATA
>SEYY01009532.1:0-7500 GCA_009176605.1 Armadillidium nasatum | reverse complement strand
TATATACTGACTTTTGAAACTGAAAAGGAAGCAGCGTCAGCCTCAGAAAAGAAGTTTAATTTGGGGTGATGAAAGTTTAACTTTATTGCCATATTATCAAAATAATAGAAACGAACCTTCCGGAGATGGAAAGGTAATTTAAAAAAATAAATCAATATTTTTTTTTTTTGTTGGGAAGATAGGGGAGATCCTCTTTGGATTGAAATTTTTTTTTTGGTCCATATATTGGATTGTTTTATATGAATATGCTCTTGTTGAAACTTGAAAAGTTTTATAACATAACGCATTAGTATTATACTTTTGTAGATAATAACTATATAGTTATATCCAAAATAAATTTAAAAATCGGCATTGCCGAGATGAAAAATTTTCTCTTAGATATCATCACAAAAAATATATTGGCTCAGGTTCTATTGTTTTAAAAAATTATTATTCTCAGGTTCCCAGTACCGATTCCACAGTTCCAGTTATGAAATTATGGAATATAATAAAAATAATTTACTAAATAATTTAGTATATATATATATATATATATATATATATATATATATATATATATATATATATATATATATATATATATATATATATATATATATATATATATATATATATATATATTATATATATATATATATATATATATATATATATATATATATATATATATATATATATATATATATATATATATATATATATATATATATATATATATATATATATATATATATATATATATATATATATATATATATATATATATATATATATATATATATATATATATATATATATATTCACTGGTATGATATCGACAGAACATGGGTATTTGGTATTTGCAATTTTTTTTCATTGTAACAAATTACAGGTAGTAGTTTTAAATGTAGATTTGTTTTAGATTTTGTAAATCATCTTATTATACCTTGGCGTATTTTGAAAACTGTTGAGATTCGGCTCCTATATGAAATATTTGAAATGTTCACTTTTGATTTAATTTCATTAAAAGTTGCTAAAATTGAATAATTAACTAACAGCCATCACCTACTTATTAAAATAGCATATTAACTACACATACATGCAGGGCCGTATTTTTAAGGGTTTGGTATGTTTTTGGCAGGAATTTAAAAATCGAGTGATCATTAATTTGGTATGAAAATCAGCATAATACTGAAATTCTTTTAAAAATAAACTCCCCCTACTCAAAATAAATTTGTCAAGATCTTAGATATCTTTGGAAATACCGTTCTTTCTACCATCTTATTTGTATCAAAGTTTAAAGCTAATTTTCCCTGTAAAATAACGGTTTTTATCTGTGAATTGCAAAAAATTTTTCCCAAGGGTGTCGTCTAATACTGGCCTTCTATACATATATTTGTAACCTAATTTTTTTCAAAAATTTAATGATTTTGTTTTTAAGTATATTTTAAACGAATTTGTATTTCAAATTTTAATTACTGTTATAAATACAGGTGAAGAGCGATAAGCAAGTTCAAAAACAGGAAACAGATACGACAAAACAAACCAAGAATGTACAGGTAAAAGGGGCGTCATAGGACCTAAATAAAGGCCTGCATATATGCAACATTTTTTTTTTTTAAAATTCAAAAATCATTTAAAATTAAGAATTTTATTTCATATTGTAATTATTTTTCCTAAAACAGGTGGAGAGCAAGAAACAAGAACAAAAAAAGAAATTAAATGTGGCCAAACAATCCAAGAATGCACAGGTAAAGAGGAAAGCCGACGAAGATGAGGAAGGTGAGGAGGAAGAGGAAGAGGACGAAGAAGAAGAATTTGATTTTGACGGTGAAATTGATATGGGTGACGATGATGACGACGAGGATGATGATGATGAGTAAAAGCTTCGGAAAAATAAATATTTGATTAACACTTTTTTTCCTTTGCCATTATTATTTATATATATGTTTTCAAAAAATTTTCAGTATGCACTATTTTAATGATTTGCTCTTTACGAACATAGCAATGGTGATCATAGTTTTAGAATTTTTTTTTAAAATTGTAATTCCGAAATTTTAGTAGTCTCCTTATTGTATCGTTGAATATTTTGAGCGAATATAATCACAGTATTTTTCAAATAATGAATGAAAATATTGGGGAGAGATTCCATTGGCCACGAGCTTAGATATATGACTAGGGAGTAAAAAAAAAAACCTCTTTCTTGTTTTTAGTAAAGATATTCCATACACCCAACGTTACGGTAATTTAAAAAGAAAAACGAGAGAATATGTTGTAAGAATCTTTAAATTAGTTATCTTTGTTGCAGTTTCTTTGCCATACAGTATGAAAATTTTTCTTTAAATATTATTGTGTTCTTTATCATCATATACATAACTGGAAATGAATACTGTTTTGTAATTACCATAGCTTGTGGTTTATGAAGCTAGTTACGTTTTGACCATATATGTTGAATTTGTTTATAATTGAAGTCTATTGTTTTATCATAGAAAAGATAACACAACTTTTTTACCCAACCTTCAGTATTCAAAATTTGAATAGGGATGCCAGAAAAATGTTGCTATAACGCAATATGACTAAAAAACTATAAATATATGAAGGTCAGGAGGGCCAGCAGCCACGATGGCCTTGTGTATCCTAAAGGAGTGCTTCTGAGCTGGCGCCTGTTTTTAGTCTCTACTACTTTCTCTGCCTTGATGCTGAGACTTTTCTTCGTTGCTGGAAGCGCGCACATATTGAGGCTATCCCGAAGAAAGGTACCCGCTCTTATACCTCATAACTATCGTCGTAGCTCTCATTTGTGTTGTTTAAAATCTTTATTTCCTGGATAATTTGGAGTCTCCCTCCACCCCTTTCAGAATATCGGTACGGCATTCGACGTTCCAGGTCGACTGGTGACGTACTCTCTTATCTTGCTGATTTATGATCTGCGTTATTAATTATGGGGAATCTTGTGTGGTGGCACCTGATATTTCCAAGGTAGCGGACTGGGTGTGTCATTCGTCACTATCTTTTCTTTTCTTTTCTTTTTTTTTTCCATCCTCTTTGCTTTCTTATGTCTTCTTTTCTCAGAGCATTCTGTATCTGCACTTGTTGATGGCACTATCTCCTCTTTTGTCAATTATGGTGTTCCTCAGGTTTCTGTTATATCTCCAACTTTTCTCCGTTCCACTTCTAACTCGTGTTTATTTTTAAGCCGATGACTCGACTCTCCATTCTTCTGTTCATTTCAAATTCTGCTCATTCTTCTGTCTTCCGTCTTCAACTTTTCTAACTCCATTCTTGCCGATCTGGACGTGATATCTTTGTGAGGTCGCCTCAACCTTGTAAAATTCAACTTTAATTTTTTTTTTCCTATCTCCTTCGACTGCTCTCCCGTCATAAATGAAAGCAACATTTAACATTCTTGGTCTGAATATATGCAATAATCTTTCTAGGAAACCTCATCACAATGGCTGCTTCAAAGAAGCTGGGAATACCGTTCAGATTATGGGATTCTTATCCACCCTTGTATATGTAAGTACTGTTCTCCCATTTGGAGGAGTGGGCTCGGGTTCCACCTTTCTTTTGGATAGGTTTGGAGTCTAAGCCTGAAAGATTAGTAAACCGTCCGCTGCTTGCAAGCTCATTTGACTCCCAGTCTTTGAGACCTCACATTCTTATATACAGTTAAACCATCAGGTACGAGAAATGGTTGCGCTGTATTTCCGCGTTTAGGGTAATTTTCATTAAAAATATAAACGGCAATGTTATATTTAAAATCTCTTCCGGTGCGAGCCCTACCAAATTCCACCGGAGTTGGAAAAATCCAATCCTGATTGAAGGAGGCCATGTCCAGATACACGGCGTTTAAAAGAACGCAAGTCAAAGGAAGTTGGGGAAAACGGATAAAGAGAGAGTGTTCCAGAATTTACCGGTAGAGTATATGTAAGATTAAAGATAACGGTTAAATTTTGGATCTAATGGCTGGACCGAGAAAGGATGAGACTGTAGAAAGACGTGTCGCACGAGCTCTTCTCAATGGAGGAGGTATGCGACGAGAGAGCTCAGAAGAGCAGTGTCCGTTGTAATAACGATAGTAAAGAGTGACGTAACAATTCGACTGTCAGAAAGAGATTGGAGAGAGTTAGTAAGAGCAGGAGAGTTGATGAGGCGAAATGCCCTAGACTCCACCTTTTCAAGGAGATCTGTATGAGTAGAGCTACCACAGATGTGTGAAGTATACTCCATACAGGGACGAACAACACCCCCATACAGAGCAAGCAACTGGGGTGGCATGAAATAATTCTGAAGGTGGCTCAGAACACCCAACCTCTTGGAAGCTTGTTTAGAGAGAGAAATCATGCGATCCTTACAAGAAAGATCGTGAGAAAAAGAAACACCGAGAATATTAAGAATAGATGAAGGTTTGAGTTGTTTGTTTTCGAAGAAGACACCATAGTTGTGTGGAAGATTGTGTCGAGTGGAGCTATGAAGGAACTGAGTTTTTGAGGCATTGAAAACAACCATGTTTCCTCTGCCCCAATTTGATATACGTGTAAGATCAGAGGTTAGTTTCTCCAAGGCAACCCTTCTTGAGTCTATCAACTGCTGTTGGGATGGACTTCTTTCAAAATGAAAAGGGTAATGAAGTGTGGAGTCATCAACATAGGAGTGGATAGGAGATGAAGTAATAGAAAGATCATTAATGAAAGGTAGAAAAAGTGTTGGGGATAGGACAGAATCCTGAGGAACACCACTATTAATAGGTTTAAAGGAAGAACGGGGGCCGTCTACAACATCAGCTATAGAACGACCGGAAAGGAAATTAGAAAGAAGATCACAGAGAAAAGTATAGATACCGAAAGAGGGGAGTTTAGAAATCAAAGCTTCGTGCTAGACCCTATCGAAGGCTTTCGATATGTCCAGCGCGACAGCAAAGGATTCCCCGAAATGACGAAGAGCGGAGGACCAAGAGTCAGAGAGAAAGGAAAGTAGATCACCGATAGTGCGTTTCTTACCAAAGCCATATTGTCGATCTGAGATAAGATTAGAAGAATTGAGATGTTTCTAGAAGAGGAAGAAGCAAAGTTAGAGTTAGAACAAGTAGTGTTAATCCAAGGTTTGTTGGGTTTAGTAGAAGGGAAAGAAAATGGAATGTACGCTTCCATGCCACTGAGAATAGCCTCATTTATACGTTCAGCACACTCCGAGGAACCCCTCCCACGGAAGCAATAATCATTAAAAGGGAAATCAAAGAAGTACGACCAGCAAGTCCGACCAGCTTGCAACACTGAAATGCCACAAACGTTTCCTTTCAACATAAGGGGGTCTTTCTTGAGGAAGACTTGAGGAGGTGAAAGAGGATACAGAGATAATTAAGAAGGTGATCGGAGGAACCCAGAGGAGGGAAGAGCTTATATAACAGTATAAGGAGAAGGATTAGAAGTTAGGAAAAGGTCTAGAATGTTGGGTTCATCTCCGAGACGAGTAGGGATCTGCACCAACTGTTCAAGGTCGTTTTGGATAGCGAAATGGAAGGCACCCTCACCAGCTGTATCATGAGAACTAGATGAAAGCCATTGGCGGTGGTGAACATATTGAAATCACCTAATATGATGATTTCAGATATAAAAAAAAAAGGAAAAAGGAGAAGATAGAATGTGCTCTATTTTGGAGTTTAAATAGTCAAAGATTTAAGATAGTCAGTAGAATTAGGAGATAAATAAATAGAACAAATGAATTTAGTCGTAGAATGGCAAGAGGACCTAAGCCACAAGGTAGAAAATTCGGAAGACTCTAATTTAGAGGCACGAGAACAAACATCTTTGCACACGTATGCGCAACATCCGCCTTTGAATAAAAATTAAGGATAGAGAAAGTAGGAGGAAACAGAATATGGGTTGCATGACTATCAAAACTCTCAAACATCTAAGTTTCGGTCAGGAATTAGAGGTGAGGTCTAGAAGAAGAGAGGTGATGTTTAACAAAGTGGAAATTGGCTTCTTGGTTGGGCAGAGAGGTGGCAAATGAACTTTAATAGTAAAAAATGTAAAGTTCTTCATGTAGGTCACTCAAATGAAGGATTTAATTATGAAATGAATGGGGAGTGGCTTGAGACTGTGGACCAAGAAAAGGATTTAGGTGTGATTATTAGCAGTAATCTGAAGGTGGGTGATCAATGTTTGGAAGCAAGGAATAGAGCTAATAAGATGTTAGGTATAATTAATTCGCAATGTAGTTTACAAGAGCAAAGAGGTTATAAGCAAGCTATATAATAGCTATGTTAGGCCAGCATTAGAGTATTGTGCACAGGTTTGGGCTCCTCATTTAAGAAAAGACATATATATGCTGGAGAGAGTACAACGTCGAGCAACAAGGATGATTTCTGGCTTTGAAAATAAGAGCTATGAAGAGAGGTTGAATGAGTTAGGAATGTTCTTGGTTGAAAGGAGATTTCTCAGAGGGGATATGATACAAGTTTACAAGATATTTGCATCTGACAGTAATACAGAGATTGAAAAATACTTCATATTGGACCTTGGAAGAGTAACTAGAGGACATGATAAGAAAATTAAAAAGAAGCCATGCCATCTCGATCTAAGAAAATACTGTTTCAGTAATAGAGTTGTTAATTTTTGGAATGACTTGCCAGAAGAGATTGTTGACTGTGATTCTCTTGTCAAATTTAAAAGGGGGCTAGATAGATTTATGGATGGTTTAGGTATTATATAACTTGACTAAGCCAAATTTGCGGGTATATATGAATTTTTAGATCAGATCAACCTATGACTAAGCCTAATGGCAGTTTTTTTTTGTAGTGGGTGATGGTTCATTGAATGCTGCATTTGTAGTTGGGCTTGGTTTTGCTTTTATCTTTGCATGAATGAATTGATAACTAGGGAAGGGATAGACCTAGTCTTTTGTGCATGTACAAGTATTGTTATTGTTATTATTATTATTTGTTAGGACTGGGACAATCTCGATAGGCCCTTGTGGCTTCTAACTGTCTCTATTTTCCTCTTTTCCTATGAAAAGGAAATATGTTAATTTTTTTTTTTTTTTTTCATTAATCGACGAATGACTATTTTGTAAAAGGAAAAAAAAATTAAACTAATAAGAAAAATTATTTTATCAGAATATCATCTGCCGAAGTTATAAAACTCTCCTTTGAATATTTTGATAAAGTTGCTATTATAACTATATTTTAAAATATGCTGAAGTTAAAATTTGTAATATATATATATATATATATATATATATATATATATATATATATATATATATATATATATAATATATATATATATATATATATATATATTACATAGAGAGAGAGAAATATAAATGAAAATTTTATCACCACTCATAGGTTGGTAGGTATAGGGGGTGGAGCCCCCCTTTAGATAAACGTTCATGTGCTATGAATTTGCAACTTATATTATAATATGTAATATTGCAGCAGCAATGAAAGCGTAAATGCATGGCAAACGATCATATGTCTAAGGGTTGCTCTACTCCCATACCCCCTAACCAGAGTGG
>SEYY01009531.1:22500-42968 GCA_009176605.1 Armadillidium nasatum | reverse complement strand
GGCCGAACTACTTTATTAACCATCCTCTGCTTTATCTACTACACTCCTCCTCCACTCGCAAATCTCCCTTTTCCTTTCGTTTCTAATCCTATATACCCTTCTAAAACAACATATCGCTCTCAATCCTTTCATCTTAAACAAACACATTCATTCTTTTCCTAGCCTGATAATTCTTCTTCTACGTTTCACACCCATACATTACAGATGGTAAACTCCCACTCTCAAACATTTTTACCTTTATTTCTTTCGGTATTCTTACCTTCTTCTATATTTCCCTTAAGCCCCTCACTTTCTTTACTTCCACCATTATTTATTTTCTTGATCAACCTTCTTTTTCCTTCCACCAACATTCTCAGATATTTGAACTCTTCCAACTATAAATCGAGAAATTTCTCACCTCTCCCCACCTCATCTCCACCCTTAATATTCATTATTTACTATTCCCGCATTTGCTCACTAACACTCCTTCATCAACACCGCATCATCCGCAAACAGCAAGACATTCACTTCCCATTCACCCTCCTCACTTCTCAATCTAATATATTTAGTGTTCTTTTTTTAATACATCCCTTCCAAGTCTTTTCCTTTTCAATTCTCCTGTCTCACTGGATCTCTCATATATTTTAATGGGATCCGTACACGTTATAAAATCTCACTTTCAAAGAACACTTCGGATTTTTCTACTCTCAGACTTCTCTTTTGAGAGCTATTGTAACTCGTCTTTCATCATAGTTTCATTCTTTCTCTGTCCCGACTGCTCTGACTCCTAACGTAATTGCTATGCTCATTCTTCATGTACTCTACAGACAAAATAAGTGGTATACATCTTTCATCTTTCTCATTTCTTTGGATCTGCAGACATTTAAATGTAGAGAATAATGTCTGTTTTTGTTTTATATTAAGGAAATGTCCTCCCTTGCTCTGTTACTTTTATGTGTAAGCTTTTGCTTCCAATGTAGATTGTGAATATATATATATTATATATTATAATATTATATTATATATATATAATTATATATATATATATATTATATATATCACACCATATCAATGTTCTGTTTTATCTTCATTCAATTATTTGTTTAAAAACATTCAATAACAATTCAATAAACCTGACGAACCTTGGGCAAGCCCAAATTCAATGAGGTTGGGCGGAGCGTTGATAACTATTATTATTATTATTATTATTATTATTATTATTATTATTATTATTATTATTATTATTATTATTATATAGTAATAATAATAAATAATAATAATAATAATAATAATAATGATAATAATAAATAATAATAATAATAATAATAATAATAATAATAATGATAATGATAATGATAATGATAATAATAATATATAATAATAATAATAATAATAATAATAATAAAAATAATAATAATAATAATAATAATAATAAAATAACATTAATAATAATAAATAAATAATTATAATAATAATAATAAAAAAAATAATAATAGTGATAAAATAAAAAATCCTAATAATAATTAATTATAGTAATAATAAAAACAAAATTATAATAATATTAATGATAATAATAGTTATAAGGGGCGCTTTCGACGTGTGCCAGATTTAGCTACCTAGAAAATATCTGGCAACCTAAGCCAAACGGGATTTTGATTTGCAAAGCAAATCACTCAGCTCAAATTGACCTCACGCTCTTTCCTGCACCATTTTTTGGGTTCAACCATTGAAATTGAACCTCCATAAATGTATAGAAGTTGCCTATTTAAAAATCGCTGCGCTCACTCACTCTATTTCCTGACATTTTCTTTGAGTTCATCGGTTGAAATTGGCTCGAATCTGGGGTCCGGGGTCCGCGTGGGTCCGTGAACAGACAAAGAAATGTCAGGAAGGTCTGAGAATCAGGATGCGCGCAAATCGAAAAGACCGTTAGGACAGTTACCAATTTTCGAGGTATCTAATCTGACCCCGTCGAAAAGCCCTTATATATACTAATAATAATGATAATAATAATAACATAATAATATAATAAATAATAATAATAATTAATTTATATAATATAATATATTATTTTATTATTATTATAATAATATTGTTATATAATAATAATAATAATAATAATAATAATAATAATAATAATAATAATAATAATAATTAAATAAATAAATTGTTTCATTTTCGCCTGAAACACAATTACTATTCAATCGCTTTTGAAAATTAAATAATTCGGATTAAAGTTTAATAAATTTCCAAACCGAAATTGATGAACTGATGTTGGGTCGTTCGTTTGCTCGAAACGTTTGCCAATATATTAAGTGTTAATTAATTTCATAGAGATAATATAATAAGTTTTCAAAAAAGTTTAATTTATTTTCAAAGTTAAATTTTACTTATTTTTAAATTCAAAAATTAAATTTAAAAATAATTTTATTAATTTAAATGAAGTAATTGATTTTTATTTATTTCTTCAATACACACAATTTGTAATTCTCTGTTTGCCTGTATCAGTCTGTCAGTCTGTCAGCCAGTCAGTCTGTCAGCCAGTCAGTCTGTCAGTCTGTCAGTCTGTCAGTCTGTCAGTCTGTCAGCCTGTCAGTCTGCCTGTTTATCAGTCACTTATTTTGTCGGTTTGTCTGTTTGTCTATCTGATTTTCTGTAGGTCTGTCTCTCAGATTGTCTGTTTGTTTCTCTGATTTTCTGTATGTCTGTCTCTCATTTTGTCTGTTTGACTATCTGATTTTCTGTAGGTCTGTCTCTCAGATTGTCTGTTTGTTTTTCTGATTTTCAGTATGTCTGTCTCTTATTTTGTCTGTTTGTCTATCTGATTTTCTGTATGTCTGTCTCTCAGTTTGTCTGTTAGTCTGTCTGTCAATTTATGTCTATCTTTCTAATTTTTTGTTCGTTTGTCTGTCTATCTGTGCGTCTGCCTTTCTCACCTATATATATATATATATATATATATATATATATATATATATATTATATATATATATATATATATATATATATATATATATATATATATATATATATATTATATATATATTTTTTCATAAACTTTTATTTCTCTCTAGAGAAGATCGGAAACAAATCTTTAATTTTCTTTGAATAGAATAATAATATATATATATATATATTATATATATATTATATATATATATATATATAATATATATATATATATATATATATATATATATTATATATATATATATATATAATGCTCGTTTGCATTTAGAAGAAAAAAATTCAATCGAACTGACAGCTTTTTTGACAAGTTTGACAGAGATAACAGGAGTTGTTGGAATGCAACTCAGAGAATCCAACAAATTTGTTGGTTTTTGTATCGAGTTCCTTTCAAAGGTATTTTTTATTACTTTTGACGTTATTGTTTACTCGGACTATTGGTCGTAGGGAATGAATTGTTTATTAGATACAATATTTATTGTAATTTGCAATGCTTCTTTTGTTAAAGTATTTCACGCTCGATGCTTCGTAAATATTTTACTCGAGTTTAATTCTTAATAATGGTGAAGAAATTGCAATGAATGTGAACAAACTTAACTATTTTCTTATTTATTTTAAATTTGTTATGTTTTATTTTTATTTTAGGTTAATTAAAATGTTATTTTTTTTTAAATTTGAGTTTGAATAAAGTTAATTTATTATTTCTTCTTATATTATTGTTACTACTACTGCAAATAATAATAATAATAATAATAATAATAATAATAATAATAATAATAATAATAATAATAATAATAATAATAATAATAATAATAATAATAATAATAATAATAATAATAATAATAATAATAATAATAATAATAATAATAATAATAATAATAATAATAATAATAATAAATGAAGGAATGATTGAAAATATTTTAAATTCAACTCAGTCATTCGTTAAAATTAACGTGGAGCTACACTGTTTGGGTTACCATTAACCTCTGTTTAAACATCAAAAGTTATTTTCTTTTTAAAAACTATGCTTATTGTTAATGTAAAATATATAAAATTAAATTAAACGAAATGTGATTCATAATATTTACTTTTTTTTTAAACCTACTCTTCACGACTTCTTAATTGAAATGTTATCTTCACAAGTACAAAAGAAATTTCTCTTCTTACATATCAGAAGATTTTAACACTTTTCATTTGTTTAAGAATTAGCGAACGAGAACTCTCTCTCTCTCTCTCTCTCTCTCTCTCTCTCTCTCTCTCTCTCTCTCTTTTTTTTTTTCTTTCTTTCTTTCTTTATCTCTCTGTCTCTCTCATTTTTCTTTCTCTTTCTCTATCTATCTATCTATCTATCTATCTATCTATCTATCTATCTATCTATCTATCTCTCCTTTTTGTCTCACCTCTTTCTATCTTTCTCTCTCTTCGAATAATATATATATATATATATATATATATATATATATATATATATATATATATTATATATATATATATATATATATATATATATATATATATATATATATATATATATATATATATATATATATATTATATTATATATTTATATATTTATATTTATATTTATATATATATATATATATATATATATATATATATATATATATATATATATATATATATATATATATATATATATATATATATATATATATATATATATATATATGCAAAGAATAAGGAGTTAGTTTACCGATGAAATAATTTTCTGGTGCGAAATGAAAATTTACAAAATATTTGGATAAGAAATAATGTAAAACGAAAGCTATTAGTCTTTTAACAATTCTATTTTCTATGTTTATAATATAGCTAAATAGTTAAAATTTAGTTAAATTTAAAATTAAATTTAAATTTTTGTTTTTTAATATTAGAAGAACAGTAAATCACATTGTCACTTAATGATGACTAAATCATGATATGAGTGTGTAGTGCCATAGTATAAATATATTATATTACTTATACTGTGTGTACTGCCATAGTATAAATATATTATATTAATTATGCTGTGTGTACTGCCATAATATAAATGTTACTTACACTGTGTGTACTGCCATAGTATAAATATATTATTTCAATTTCAATTTCAATATTTTATTCAGAGGTATAATTACAGGTTATACAGTGTTTCAGTAGGTACTACTCTACTAGATACAATATTTATAATTAGTTGTACATTACTCTGTAAAGAGGCTTCTAAGTGGATACACATTGGTTTCCATTGAACCCCAAAGTTTAGTTGATAAATAGTACATCAATATAATTTAATAACCATTAATATACAAATATGATGCATAAATATAATGAGCAATGATAAATATAGTAATAGCAATAATAATAATAATAGTAATAATAAAAGATAATTACACTAATACCCATAATAATATAAATTAATGACAATAGTAGTTATAATAGTAGCTAATAATTGTAACTACTATTATAACTGCTATTGTCATTAATTTATATTATTATGGGTATTAGTGTAATTAACTTTTATTATTACTATTATTATTATTGCTATTACAATATTTATTATTGCTCATTATATTTATGCATCATATTTGTATATTAATGGTTATTAAATTATATATTTATATAATTATATATTTATATAATTATATATTACTTATACTGTGTGTACTGCCACAGTATAAATATATTATATTACTTATACTGTGTGTACTGCCATAGTATAAATATATTACTCATACTGTGGTATTGCCCAGTTGATATAAGTCGTTTAGTGACCAGATTTCGATGTCGTTTTTGAAGTATATAAATGATGAATGGGATTAATAACGAAGTTGTTGACAGTAATATAATTTTTTTAAATCCATTTTTAAAATTTTTATAAAATTAACTTAATTTTTTTTTGTAAATATGAGAAAATTTTGATGGATTTCTCAAGTATATTAAATTTTTAATATATTACCTCTAAACATTGTCTACTCGGTTCAAGAAATCTATTATGAGAACCTCTCTCTCTCTCCTTTTATTACATATATATATATATATATATATATATATATATATATATATATATATATATATATATATATATATATATATATATATATAATATATATATATATATATATATATATATATATATATAGTGCTCGTTTACATTTAGGAAAAAAATATTTCAATCGAACTGACAGCTTTTTTGACAAGTTTGACAGAGATAACAGGAGTTGTTGGAATGCAACTCAGAGAATCCAACAAATTTGTTGTTTTTTTCTATCGAGTTCCTTTCAAAGGTATTTTTTATTACTTTTGACGTTATTGTTGACTCTGACTATTGGTCGTAGAAAATGAATTGTTTAATAGATACAATATTTATTGTAATTGCAAAGCTTCTTTTGTATTAAAAAAATATTTGGCATTTTAACAGACTCACGTTGTAAAGAATATCCAATAGGAATGAATTTAGATTTAGTCGTAAATTTTTTCAGTTCATTGTCTGAATCAGATAAAAATTATTTACTTTGTGAATGTTCATACAATCCGGTCTATTTTTTATCCTTTAATTAATGATAACAGTCATATGAAAAAATTATTTATAAGTCAATTGGTAGTAATGTAGAGGATTACCTTGAAAAGTTGTTGACAATTGAAAATAGCAACGCGTTAAAATATTTTCTTTTTTTCTGAACGTGGAAAATATTTTTTGTATGTAGCTTTCATAACTGAAAAGATAGATTTTATTTACAAGGTTTTAGGAACGGTTGTTAACGAAGTAGTTCTATCTGATATTCAGCGTCATTTTAAAAATGTTATAAATACATTATTTATGGTAGTATTTCATTCGAAACCTTATTTTTAAGATTTTTTCATTTGTAGACTTACTTTTTAGGCAGTTGGGCGGTTTAAAACTGAAATTTTTTTTTTTTTTTTTAAGGTGAAACTCTTTTCAGCAAACGGATAGTTGAATTCAAGATGCATGGTTGGAATTGTGCTTAAAACTATTTCCTTGCTTTAAAAAAATAAATTTATCAGATTTCCAACTATGTGTTCCATAATTTAATTACAATAAACTAAGGATTTGTGTGCTGAAATTACTGTTTGCTAAAAAATAATTTTCTTATGGGAAAAAATGGAAAGGGAAGAAAAAGACGAATTTTTAGAGATCATAAAAGATGGCCTCTTAACTACATGAATAAATCTACATAAAATGTAGACACTTGTAAATAATTTCCATAAATCTCTATTTTTCATATATATATATAATATATATATATATATATATATATATATATATATATATATATATATATATATATATATATATATATATATATATATATATATATATATATATATATATATATATATATATATATATATATATATATATATATATATAATATATATATATATATATATATATATATATATATATATATATATATATATATATATATATATATATATATATATATATATATATATATATATATATATATATATATATATATATATATATATATATATATATATATATATATATATATATATATATATATATATATATATATATATATATATATATATATATATATATATATATATATATATATATATATATATATATATATATATATATATATATATATAATATATATATATATATATATATATATATATATATATATATATATATATATATATATATATATATATATATATATATATATATATATATATATATATATATATATATATATATATATATATATATATATATATATATATATATATATATATATATATATATATATATATATATATATATATATATATATATATATATATATATATATATATATATATATATATATATATATATATATATATATATATATATATATATATATATATATATATATATATATATATATATATATATATATATATATATATATATATATATATATATATATATATATATATATATATATATATATATATATATATATATATATATATATATATATATATGTATATATATATATATATATATATATATATATATATATATATATATATATATATATATTATATATATATATATATATATATATATATATATATATATATATATATATATATATATATATATATATATATATATATATATATATATATATTGTGTGTGCCCCCCCTTGAAAAGGTCTCTGCCCGTGAGCAGTGGCGATCTGTAAAAAAAAATTAAAAAAATAAAAAAATATAAATAATTTCTTCCTTTTTCACATCACCAGATTAATTACTCTGTGCAGAGGCTTTCATTGGTCTTACATGGAGTTTGTAACACCCATCCGGAATTATTCCACACCTTTAGATCTAATTGAAAGGGTAAAGACTAGAGCCTTCCGCCTATCAACTCTACTACTCTCATTGACTCTCTCCAGTCTCTTTCTGTTCATCTAAGGGTTGCGACACTCTCCCTTCTCTATCGTTATTGCAAAGTACACCTCTTTTTTGAACCAACGAGCCATTAACTTACTCGCTTTAGAAAAGAAAGCTCTTAAGACTCGTTATTCGAGACAGTCTCGACAGTTTACTCTTCAGTTTACAGACCTTTGTCTTAGCTACAATACTATATATATATATATATATATATATATATATATATATATATATATATATATATATATATATATATATATATATATATATATATATATATATATATATATATATATATATATATATTATATACGCATCTATGCATATATACTTTGCAAATAAAAGTCTACTATTTGTTAAAATAAAACATTTTCAAAGAAAATAACTGGAAAATACTACACAATAAAAAACAATTTAATTATTTTTTTTCCTTTTCCAGTGACCTGACCATTTAATTTTCTGTTGACCTTGACATTGTCGAATTAACAGCGAAAATTGAATTTATTTTTATACGAAGGAGTCTTTTTTTTTTGTTTTTATTTTTTATTTTTTTTAAAATTAATTTATGCAGCACACATGCTAGGATATATATATATATATATATATATATATATATATATATATATATATATATATATATATATATATATATATATATATATATATATATATATATATATATTATATATATATAAAACATTACCTTTCCATTTTAGCATGAAGGGTTCTTTAACTAATATATAATCTTGTGTTCCTTGAAAAGCATGATGTTTTGCATAATTAATATTTCAAGCATATATTCGAATAGAAATATATCCAGTTCGGTGTCGGATAATTAAAGGTAAGTTAGAAAAGTAACTTCTTATATAACAAGAGAAATGTAACTCTTTTTATATAACAAGAGAAATGCAACTCTTCTTATATAACAACAGAAAAGTAGCACTACTTATATAACAATAGAAAAGTAGCATTATTTATATAACAATAGAAAAGTAGCATTATTTATATAACAATAGAAAAATAACTCATTTATGTATATATATATATATATATATATATATATATATATTATATATATATATATATATATATATATATATATAATATATATATATATATATATATATATATATATATATATATATATGTATATATATATATATATATAACAATAGAAAAGTAAAATTTTCTTATATACATAGCAAGAGAAAATATAATAGAAAAGTAACACTACTTATATAATAACAAAAAGTAATTCTTCTTATAACAACAGAGTATTAAATATTAATAATAATTATTAAAAGTTACTCAAAACTTTCAATAAAATCTTATTTTGAATGATTCAGTGTAAATTCAGACAAAGATTATCTTCTTTTTTTTTCTATTTTTTCATTTTCCTATTTTTCTTTTTCTTTTTTCTTTCTTTTTTCCTTCTTATTTTCTTTTTTTCTCATTTGTGTCATTTTTATTTTCCTTTTTTTCTTCTCTTTTTTTCCTTTTTCTTATTCTCTTTTTTTCCTTTTCTTATTTGTCGTTTTTCTTTTTCATTTTTCTTTCTTTTTTCTTTTTTCTTATTCTCTTTTTCATTTTTGTAATTTTTCATTTTCTTTTTTTTTTCCTTTTTCTTATTTTTTTTTTCCTTATTCCTCTGTCATTTTTTCTTTTTCTTTTTTTCTTTCTTTTTTCCTTTATCTCATTTTTCTTTTTTTCTTTTTCCTCTTTGTAATTTTTGTATTTCTTTTTTTTCAGATGAATAACAGTGAATTAAAAGTAATAATTAAAAAAGTATAATAAAAGAGAATTGAAAAGAAAAAAATAGAAGAGAAGTAACACGTGCCAAATTTAAATATCACATTTTATGTGGAAAACGAACGATGTTTTTAATTTAGAAACAAATTTATTTCAAAGAATGGAACCAAATTTTCTAAATTTAAAACAATTTTAGTCATTTACCTTTTTAGAAGAATTTAAAAGCCAATATTGGGTTTTTATCTCTATTATAATTAATTAATATTTGTAATACCTAAAAATAAAATTTGTTTTCAAATATTAAACACATGTGCAAAAAAAAAAAAAAAAAAAAAAAAATTTTTTTTTTTTTTTTATGTTCTTTTTTTTTTTTTTTTTTTTTTTTTTTGTATATTAAATTTTATATTTATTTTATAGGGTGCTAAATTTTTTTTTGGTCACTCTTCTGTTTACATTAAAATATAAAAATATATTTTAATATTTAAAATTACTATAATGAAATTTGTTTTATAAATTTGATTTTAAATCCAATATAAATAAATAAATAAATTTAAGGGAGTATTTTAGGTCTAATATTCTTCTATATCTTAGATTTCTTTTTCTATTGTCACTTAATTCTATAAATTATTATGGTTGAGTCAAGTCTTTTGAAATATATAACAACAGAAGAAAAATATATTGCAATATTTGGTCAAATAAAGCCTCTGTTTCGTTTTCTATCACTTTATTATTTCTTTAAGGCTTAAAATTTTTTGTTGAATCTTTTACTTATTTCAAAATTCTTCTTCTTGGGCTTATATTTCCTAAATAATTTTCTTGTAATATTTTAGCATTAGTCGTACTTACAATGGACAACAGTAGAACCAACAACATTTCAATCAATTATAATGCCAACAACGATCATTTCCATCAATTATAGCACAAAGATAAACATTTCAAGCAGCTATAACACCAACGACAAACATTTACAGCAATTATAAGACCAACAAATATTTCCAGCAAGTATAACATCAATAACAAACATTTTCAGTAGTTATAACGCAAAAAAAAAAAAAAAAAAAAAAAAAAGTTCAAGCACTTATAATACCAACAACAAACATTTACAGCAATTATAAGATCAACAAATATTTCCAGCAAGTCTAACATTAATAACAAACATTTCCCGCAGCAATAACACAAAAACAAACATTTCAAGCAGTTATAACACCAACAACAAATATTCACAGCAATTATTACACAAACAACAAACATTTCCAGCAATAATAACACAAACGACAAACAACACTTACAGTAAAAAAAAAAAAAAAAAAAAAAAAAAAAAAAAAAAAAAAAAAAAAACCCTCTAAAAATAGACGATAATTTCATTAAAGATAAAATATATAATTTTAAAATTCATATATTCGAAAAAATAAAATGAATACATATATATATATATATAGTATATATATATATATATATATATATATATATATATATAAATATATAATATATATATATATATATATATATATATATATATATATATATATATATATATATATATATATATATATATATATAATATATATATATATATATATATATATATATATATATATATATATATATATATATATATATATATATATATATATATATATATATATATATATATATATATATATATATATATATATATATATATATATATATATATATATTATATATATATCCTGTTGGGAAAATACAAGAGTCCTACCAGTTTTCAACAGAATTGGGGAAATATCGGAATCCTGATCAAGTTAAAGGCCAACATATCCTGATACAAGACTTTTAAAGGTGTGCAAGTCAAAGGAAGTTAAATGGAGCGTGTTTAAGACTTAATACAGTCTCGGTCAGAGAGTTGGACAGACTGTATTAAAAGACTTGTCGCACTAGACTGTCTCAATGGAGGAGGTATGCGACAGGAGAGTTTAGTAGAGAAGTGTCAGTTGTAATAGAGATAAAGAATAGAGATAGAGTTAGAATTAAATAGAGTTACTCAATAATTCTACAGGTTGGAAGAGTCTGGAGAGAATTAGAAATTAGAGATAAAGATAAAGATAAAAAAGATAAAGATAAAGAATTAGAGATAAAGGAAATGTGAAAAAAGATATAAAATAAATAGTGGAATAATTTGAAATTTTCAGGTATTGAAAGGTCATCAGGTACTTCAAGACCATTATCCATTCATCAAAAATTGTCCTAACGAATCGTTGGGACAAGGGGCAAAAATGTCACAATAAAATTTTCAATAGAGAAAAGACAAGTTAAGCATAAGAAAGTTGCTTCACAGATTTATTTTTTAATAAAATAACTGAAAAAAATTTGTGGAGGCATTTTTGCCACTTGTCCCAACGATTCGTTAGGACAATTTTTCCAGTGTCAAAATAATATCTGCAAAAAATCTCTTTTTTCTTTAAAATCCTTAGAAAAATTTTGAACAGTTTTTAATTTATCATGAAACTATAATTATACTTTTTTTAATTTTAGTTAAAATTTAAATTTAAATTTTAATTAAAATTAAAATAAAATGAAAGGTTGACAATTAGGACATTCCTAATTTATTTAAATATATTTTCATTGCTTTAAAATTTAAGAATAAACGTTCATGAGGAACGAATTTAATATTGTATTTCTTTTTGTTCCGTCCGTCATCTGTCAGTCCTTAGACAGTAATGAATATTTTAGAAAATTATTATTATTATTATTATTATTATTATTATTATTATTATTATTATTATTATTGGTAGTAGTAGTAGTAGTATTTGTAATAGCAACAGTAGAAAAGAAATAGTAGTAATATTAAAAATATTTTTTAAAATTTCATTGTTAAAAACATGCGAATGTTTCTCATTTCTCACTTTGCTTCCTTCCTTACACTGCAAAAATTGTCCTAACGAATCGTTGGGACAAGTGGCAAAATGTCACAACAAATTATTTTCAGTTATTTTTTTATTAGAAAATAAATCAGTGTAGCGACTTTTTTTATGCTTAACATGTCTTTCCTTTATTAAAAATTTTACTGTGACATTTTTTCTACTTGTCACAACGATTCGTTAGGACCATTTTTGCAGTGTATCAGTAATTTATAATAAAACTAAATTATAAAGTGTCTTTTCCAATTTTTTTTAATTTACTATTTAAATAACTTTAAACATTGTTTTCAATTTGGCACCTTGAAACTTTGGCACCTTCGGCAATACTGGCACTATTTTTACTATTTTAGGATACATAAGCTATTTATATATATATATATATATATATATATATATATATATATATATATAATATATAATATATATATATATTATATATATATATATATATATATATATATATATATATATATATATATATATATATATATATATATATAATATATATATATATATATATATATATATATATATATATATATATATATATATATATATATATATATATATATATATATATATATATATATATATATATATATATATATATATATATATATATATATATATATATATATATATATATATATATATATATTATATATATATATATATATATATATATATATATATATATATATATATATATATATATATATATATATATATATATATATATATATATATATATATATATATATATATATATATATATATATATATATATATATATATATATATATATATATATATATATATATATATATATATATATATATATATATATATATATATATATATATATATATATATATATATATATATATATATATATATATATATATATATATATATATATATATATATATATATATATATATATATATATATATATATATATATATATATATATATATATATATATATATATATATATATATATATATATATATATATATATATATATATATATATATATATATATATATATATATATATATATATATATATATATATATATATATATATATATATATATATAATATATATATATATATATATATATATATATATATAAATGGTAATTCCTTAGAGACGCAGGCCCGAATTTTTTTTCCTTACACAGCGAATTTTTAGCTTCGAGATCTTTTAAAATTTAGTCATAATAGCAACCTGGTCAAAATAGACAAACGACAGCTTCTCTTGTAATAGCAAAATGGATAATTTCGGCAGACGATATTTTGACACCATTTTGAAGAAAAAAATAATTAATTGAATTCGTTTTCAAATTTTTAATTTTTTTTTATTTTTTCTTACAAAATCATTTGTCGTTCGTCAATTAACTGTAAAAAAACAAATTTCCGATTATATCTTTTTCGTAGTAAGGCTGAGCAGAAAAAAAATTGCTGTCAGCGTCTCTAAAGAATTACCTATATACTAATCAACAAATGCATTTTAAATTAATTTCCATTAATTAATTTAATAGTGAAAATGTAATTAATCGAATATATGCAGTTTAATAATTCTTATGAAACAGAATTCATTTTAGTTAAATTGTGAATCAAATTTCCTTTTGATAATTGAATTATATATATATATATATATATATATATATATATATATATATATATATATATATATATATATATATATATATATATATATATATATATATATATATATATATATATATATATATATATATATATATATATATATATATATATATACTGAATGTTTAAAGTATGCTATACGGAGAATCTAACCATGGCCCTATAGCATGATACGACAGTGTTTTACCTCCGCTCTACGACGGTTCAGAAGAGAAATCTCGAAGAGGAAGCTCATGAACATAACAATTCATGTATAGTTGTATACCAACTCCAAGGACCTCTCCCAGCTGGGCTTGAGCTCGGGGCAACAGTCCAGAGCCACCCCCTATTCGATTCCCCTTATAGCAAATTTTAAACATTGAGTTTATTGCATTTAATCTGTGAGATTTTTTAGCAGACTTAAAAATATATTCATGTAAATTAATTTGCAAGTGAACTGGAGGGCTCTATTCTCTTGACCCGAGCTCAATTGCTGTCTGGAGAGGTCCTTGAAGATGGTCTGCGTGAATTGTTATTTTCATGAGCCTCCTCTTCGCAATTTCTCTTTTGAACCGTCGTAGCGCATAGGAAACATTCTGTCGTATTGTGCTATAGAGTCAGTGTTCGATCTCCGTATAGCAAAGTTTAAACATTGAGTTTAATGTATTTTTGTGAAATTAGACTATATATATATATATATATATATATATATATATATATATATATATATATATATATATATATATATATATATATATATATATATATATATATATATATATATATATATATATATATATATATATATATATATATATATATAATATATAGGCATCATCTGCCTGTATGCATTTATATTATCATGATGTTATATTCTATTAACAATTATTATATATTATATTACTATATATATTATTATTATTATTATTATTATTATTATTGTTTCAACCAGTGTCGAGAGCGGACGTGTTACCTCGGTCCTCTCTCAGATTCTTACGCCTGTGTGCCATATGTGCCATATGTGTTAAGTTCCTTACCAGCCCCTTAAAATATTAAAAAGTGTATTCAATTACTAAATACAAGTGCTCGCATAACAAATAATCATCATTGTTTTACAGTCATTAAATCCCACGAGAAGTTTATAAATATGGTTAACACGAGAAATTTAGAAAATGCCACTACCAGCCATAATAACAGTAATAATAATAACCTCTCAAACAACAACAATAAAAATGGTGGAAAGAAAAAGAAAGGAGGGGAAAGGAATGGGAGACATTTTTCATTTGACGACAGCATCACTGAAAGCCAAGAAAATGCACTCTTAAACTTTTCCTCATCCTTTACCTCAAGTCAAAGTGAGGAATGGTAATTCAGAACTACTTTCAATGATAAATAGTTTAAAGAGGGAAATTGCAACTCTTAACACGGCTTTTCAGGGAAGAACTCTCAACCCTTGAATCTGCTTTCCACGAATTTAAAGAACAGAAAAACAAAGAGATTCAAAGAACTGAAAGACAAATTACATAAATACGAAAGGGCTAATAATTCCCCCCATGCGGACATACAATTGACTGATATCAGAAAATCAGTTCAGGCCCTTGAGGAGTCCCAGGATCAATTGCAACAAGATCAAGTTAAAAATATATTAGTAATCAGTGGAGCTGGGCTTCCTGAAGGCGTAGAAGACGAGGATTGCAAGAAAACAGTGGCTAAAACCATAGAACAAAAGCTAAAAATAAAACTTCAACCTAACGCCATAAGTGAATGTTTATCGGATAGGTAAAAAAAGAACAGAAAATAATACTAATGATAAACGTCCAATCAGGTTTAAGATTGAGGAGCAGGGATTGAAAAGCAAATTAATATCGACCTGTATCAAAGAGAAGCCTAATGTTTTCATTAATGAATTCCTGACGCCGGGAAGAGGAAATTATTGAAGAAAGCTCTCATAATACGGAGAGATCATAGGCAACTATTACACTCCTGCTACTATAAAAATGGGGTTTTGCATATTAAGAAATCTCCTAATGACGATCCTATCAAAATAAAAAACGATGAAGAATTAAATAGATACCTCAACTCAGCTCACATAAATCTGACCGCATTGCAAGAAGTTAATGAATCATAGAAACTCGTGGGAGGCGTACAATTTGTATTTAATAACTAATAAGTAAAAATTCCTTATTCTATTATTATTATATTATTTTATTATTATTATTATTATTATTATTATTATTATTATTATTATTATTATTATTATTATTGTTATTATTATTTGTTTTTATTATTATTATTATTATTATTATTATATTTAATATTATTGTTATTATATATTATTATTATTATTATTATTATTATTATTATTATTATTATTATTATTATTATTATTATTATTATTATTATTATTATTATTATTTATTATTATTGCTATTATTATTGTTTTTATCAATATGATGGTTATAACTTTAACAATTGCTATTATTTTCATATTATTATTTTTATTATTCTTACTATTATTATTATTATTATTATTATTATTATTATTATTATTATTATTATTATTATTATTATTATTTTATAACTTTATGATTGGTATTTTGCTAATAACATCACAATTATTATTGTTATAATTATCATTAATATTAGTTATTAATCATTACTAATTATAAACTCTATTACTATAACTCTTAATATAATAACAATGATTATTAATATTGGCAATTCGTACAACTCCTGCTAATATTACATTGTTATCACTACGGCACTTGTTATCTCTAACTGTACGTTTGGGGCAACTTTATATAATTGCACATCTAATATCTGTGCTATAATTTGCATTAACCCTAGTTGAAACTAATTGTGTGATTTTGTACTATACTTACGTCAAGTTACTATTACTTGCCATTATTCTTATTATTATTGGTGATATTACTATTATTATTATTATTATTGTTATTATTATTATTATTATTATTATTATTATTATTATTATTATTATTATTATTATTATTATTATTTATTATTATTATTTATTATCCCTATTCTTATTATTATTACTATTATTATTATTGTTATTATTATTATTATTATTATTATTATTATTATTATTATTATTATTATTATTATTATTATTATTATTATTATTATTATTATTATTATTTGATTGTTATCTTTCTTGTTTTTATTATCATTCTTATTATAATTATTACTATTATTACTATTATTTTTAATATTAGTATTATTGTTATTACCATTACATCCTCGATTACTTTAATTAATAGCCATTTCGATATCGTCAATGCTATGGATACGGACAGTAGTTGGGACGAAAACGTAATTACCAATTCCTCTGTAAAATCGAAATATATCTATCCAGATTCCCTTAAAAATAATAACCCTTATGAATCAAATTATTTCTCATTATATCATCAAAACTTAAGAAGCCTTCAAAAACATTATGACGAATTCCTTAACCTTTTAAGCTATCAAAACACTAACCTTGACTGCATCGTCTTGAGCGAAACATTCCTAAATGAACATAATAAAAACGTTTATTCCTTACCAGGATATAACGGAACTCACCTTGTGAGGACTAACAAGCGCGGAGGAGGGATCTCTATATTTATAAGAAAAGATTTTTGTGAACAACCTACGATAGCATTTTCTAAAATAGATGACAGCATTGAAATACTGGCGGTGAGCATTGAAAACGCCTCCTTTAAAATAACAATCGTTGGGATATATAGGCCTCCTAATGCATCAAAAAAAGAATTCATAAATTCTCTTGAGTCTGTTATCCAAACACAATTTCGCAACACAAAGTTGATAATTGCCGGTGATTTCAATATTAATCTGTGTAATCATAACTCCGCTTCAGGTAACAATGCACTTTCCAACGTAATGATATCAAATGGCCTAATCAACTACATAACCCTACCTACCCGCCCAAACAACATTGAGGGTAGAGACCCCACTTTATTGGATCAGGTATGGGGTAATTTAGATTGTGATATCAAATCTTTTGTAATTAAGACTGACATTTCAGACCATTATCCCTGTCTTGTGAAATTTAATATTATCAAAACACGAACCCTTACTACAGTAAAATATAGAATATATAACGAGAACAACAAGAGAGCTTTTGTAAATAAAGTAAACAGCATTGACTTTTCATTCATTCAAAATGAGCAAATGGATATCGATTCAAAATTTAACATTTTTTTAAACTCATTAAACACCTGTTATAATGACTCCTTTCCTATAAAAATTAAAAAATTGGGTCCAAAAAGAGTCCAAAACCCTTGGATGACACCTGGTATAAAAAACTCTATAAATCAAAAACATAAACTATACCGGAATTATAAAGAAGGAATTATACCATTTCAATTATATAGTAACTTTGATAAACAATTAAAAATTGCCCTTAAAAAAGCAAAGAAGCAATACTACATTAATAAATTTAATGACGTTCATGACGACTCTAAAAAAACATGGGGCCTAATCAACGACCTAATTAACACCAAGAAATCAGAAAGTAGCAATAATATAAAAGAATTAAATGTAAATGGTAAAATAATAAGCGATCAAAAAGACATTGCCGAAATACTAAATAACCACTTCGTAAATATTGGTAAACAAACCGCCGCCAACAGAATTCCAAGTCAAACCGCATTCGAAACATACTTAGGATATTGTGGTTCACGCTTTTCCTTTGTGGCCTTTTCGGACTCCGAAGTTAAAACTGTAATTACGAGCTTACGAAACAAAACATGTGATATTCACACCATTCCAAATAGCCTTTTCAAAAACATCGCCGATTTAATTTCTTCCCCATTAAAGGACCTTTTTAACCTTTCCCTCCGCAAGGGTATATTCCCACACGCCCTTAAACTCTCTCGTGTTGCGCCGATTCACAAAAAGGGGGATAGATCAAATCCTCTGAATTATAGACCGATATCGATCACGCCCACTATTAGTAAAATATTTGAAAAATTAAGTATTAAACCAACTATTGGAATATCTTAATTCAAATAACCTTCTCCATGATTATCAGTTTGGGTTCCGAAAAGGAAGATCAACATCTGACGCACTTGTCTGCCTAACTGAAAAAATTTATGAAAATATCGAACGAAAAGACTCATCTCTGCTATTATTATTGGACTTCACCAAAGCATTTGATTCAATTGACCATGACATTCTATTGAGGAAAATGAATTTGATGGGCATTGTTGGAAACCCATTGCAAGTGGTTTAGATCCTACCTAACTAACAGGCCTCAGTATGTGAAATTGGGTGAAACACACTCTAAGCTATCGCTAGTAATGACTGGTGTGCCACAAGGCTCTATCCTGGGACCAGTATTATTTACTCTATATATAAATGATTTGTTTAATTCACATGACACCTTTTCTGTCTCATTCGCCGACGATATATCGATATTAATAAACGATAAAAATCCTGATACGCTCCCACAAAAAGCATCTCATACCTTAAATAGAATATTAACATGGATAAATTCAAATAAACTTTCATTAAATGTTCAAAAAACGTCTTACCTTATTATCAGTAATAAAACTATAAATCAAGATTTCAATATTAAATTAAACGGAGAGGAATTACAAAGGGCCACTAGTGCCAAAATTCTAGGTGTACTATTTGACGAGAAACTAACTTTCAAAGAGCATATTAGCCAATTAGTTAATAAATTAGCGAAATATATGTATATACTTGTCAAACTAGCCAAATCCCTTCCCTTGTACATATTGAAAAAGATATATTACGCACATGTACACACACA
>SEYY01009531.1:0-12500 GCA_009176605.1 Armadillidium nasatum | reverse complement strand
AGAGATATGATTAGAATAATTGAGATGTTTCCAAATCTTCCTGTTAAGGATAGATTCGAAAACTTTAGAAAGAACGGAAAAGAAATAAGACGATAGTTAGAGGGTTGAGAGGGTCCCCCTTCCTCGGCACAGGCTGAATGAGTGCACGTTTCCAACAGGAAGGGAAGGTACAAGTAGAAAGACAAAGACGAAATAGTTTACCAAAGCAGGGTGAGAGCTCGGAAGCGCAAGTTTTGAGAACCACAGGATGAATACCATCAGAACCGTACGCCTTCTTAGTGTTAAGCTTAGAAAGAGCAGAAATGACGTCTTTAGAAGAAATTACAATTTTAGGCATAAATGAGTTTGAGGGGGTTGAAGAAGAAGTAGGAACAGCTCAAGAATCGTCTAAGGTTGAATTAGAAGCAAAAGTTTGAGCGAAGAGTTCAGCTTTAGAGGAAGGTAAAACGGCAGTTGAACCGACAGAAGATACTAAAGGTGGGAAAGAGGAAGAAGCAAAGTTAGAGTTAACATTTTTTGCATAATGCCAGAAAGGGCGAGAGGAAGAGGAACCAGAAAGATTATTGCATTTGCGGCAGAGAAAAGTTTTTGGTATCTCGAAGAATAGATTTTCCACGATTCTGGATATGAAATATAAGTTGAATGAGTTTCAGGAGTTTGAAGACTACGGAAGTCCACGAAGGTACCATGCCTTCGTCGGGTAGCTCGAGAACAAGCAGAGTTAAACCAAGGTTTGTTAACTTTAGTAGAAGGGAAAGAATATGGAAAGTACGCCTCCATGCCAGAGAGAATCACCTCTGTTTTGCGCTCTGCACACTCAAAGGGACTACTCCCAAGGAAACTTTAATCATTCCATGGAAAATCAGAAAAGTACAACCGCAAGTCAGACCAGTTAGTGGCACCGAAATGCCAGAAACGTCTCCTCGTTGATGGTGGGGCCCGTTCTTGCGGAAGACTTGAAGAGACAGGACAAGATTCTGAGTTAAGGTGATCGCATGACCCTAGAGGAGAAAAGAGTTTAACAGTGTAAGGAGAAGGATAAGAACTTAGGAAAAGATCAAGTATGTTGGGTTCATCAACGAGAGGGTCAAGGATACGGGTAGGGAGATGCACCAACTGCCCAAGGTTATTCTGGATAGAAAATTGGTAGGCGCGTTCACCAGCTGGATCATGAGAACTAGATGAAAGCCATTGGCTGTGGTGAACATTGAAATCACCTAATATGATTATTTCGGAGAAAGGAGAAGAAGAAAGAATGTGTTCTATTTAGAAGTTAAGATAGTCGAAGAATTTTGGATAGTCAGTAGAGTTAGGAGATAATTAAACAGAACAGATAAATTTAGTTGTAGAGTTGCAAGAAGGTTTAAGCCATAAAGTAGAGGATTCAGAAGACTCCAAATTAGAGACACGATAACAGACAACATCGTTGCGCACATATGAGCCACTCTCTCTTTACTATTGCTATTAAAATGGACACTGCTCTTCTGAACTCTCTCGTCGCATAACTCTTCCAATGAGAAGGGCCCGTGAGACTCGTCTTTCTACACAGTCTCATCCTTTCTCTATCCAACTCTCTGACCCCAGACTTAACCGCTATGCTCAATCTTACATGTACTCTACTAGTAAAGTCTGGAACACACTCCCTTCATCTATTTTCCCAACTTCCTATGACTTACACACCTTCAAACGTCGTGTATCAGGCTACGTCAGCTTTTAATTTGACCAGGTTTCCGTCTTTCCCCCTAACTCTGGTAGAGATTTTAGTAAGCCACTAAGCCTGTGCTCACCAGAGGTGAGATAAAAAATATTATATATTATATATATATATATATATATATATATATATATATATATAATATATATATATATATATATATATAGATATATATATATATATATATATATATATATATATAATATATTATGCTCTTAGACTTACTAGAAACCGTATGGTCTCGATGGTTTTCTTCCTGTGGTTCTCAAAACTTGTGCTTCCGAGCTTGCACCCTGCCTTGGTAAACTATTTTGTCTGTCTTTCTACTTGAACCTTACCTTCTTGCTGGAAACGTGCGCTCATTCAGCATGTGCCGAAGAAGGGGGGGACCCCTCTAACTCCTTTTCATTTCTTTGACCTTCGTTCTCTCAAAAGTTTTCGAATCTATCCTTAACTGGAAGATTTGGAAACATCTCAATTATTCTAATCTTATCTCTGATCGCCAATATGGCTTTCGAAGAAACTCTCTACTGGTGATCTTCTTTCCCTTCTCTCTGACTCTTGGTCCTCCGCTTTTCGGCATTTTCGGTGAATATTTTGCTGTCGCGCTGGACATATCGAGTCTGGCACAAAGCTTTGATTTCTAAACTTCCCTCTTTCAGTATCTGTCCTTCTCTCTGTGATCTTTTCTCTGATTTCCTTTCCAGCCGTTCCATAGCAGCTGTTGTAGACGGCCTCCATTCCTCCTTTAAATCTATTAATAGTGGTGTTCCTCAGGGTTCTTCTATCCCCAACACTTTATCTACTTTTCATTAATGACCTCTCTATTACCTCATCACCTATCCACTCCTATGCTGATGACTCCATCCTTCATTACTCCTTCCAGTTTTAAAGACGTCCCTCACAACAGCAGTTAATAGACTCGAGAAGTGTAACCTTGGAACAACTAACCTTTGATCTTTCACGTATTTCAAATTGGGGCAGAGAAAACATGGTTGTTTACAATGCCTCAAAAACTCAATTCCTCCATCTCTCCACTCGACACAATCTTCCACACAACTACGATGTCTTCTTATAAAGCACACAACTCAAATCTTCATCTCTCCTTGATATTCTCGGAGTATCCTTTTCTCGTGATCTTTCTTGGAAAGATCACATTACTTCTCTTTCTAAACAAGCTCCTAAGAGGTTGGGTGTTCTGAGGCGCCTTCAGAATTACTTCACTCCACCCCAGTTGCTTGCTCTGTATAGGGGATGTTGTTCGCCCCTGTATGGAGTATGCTTCACACATCTGGGATGGTTCCACTCATACAGCTCTCCTTGAGAAGGTGTGGTCTAGGGCTTTTCATCTCATCAATTCTCCTGCTCTTACTAACTCTCTTTAATCCCTTTCTGCCTGTCGAATTGCTGCGTCACTTTTTCTTTGCTATCGCTATTACAACGGACACTGCTCTTCTGAACTCTCTCGTCGCATACATCCTCCAATGAGAAGAGCTTGTCCGACACACCTTTCTACACAGTCTCATCCTTTCTCTGTCCAAATCTCAGACCCCAGACTTAACTGCTATGCTCAGTCTTACATATACTCTACTGGTAAAGTCTGGAACACACTCCCTTTATCTGTTTTCCCAACTTCCTTTGACTTGCATACTTCCTGGATATGTCGGCCTCCATCGTACAAGATCGTTTTTTTACCAACTCTGGGGGAATTCGCCCCGGAGATAGATTATATTATATATATATATATATATATATATATATATATATATATATATATATATATATATATATATATATATATATATATATATATATATATATATATATATATATATATATATATATATATATATATATATATATATATATATATATATATATATATATATATATATATATATATATATATATATATATATATATATATATATATATATATATATAATATATAAATTATATATAGAAATTTATATTTTTATAATATCATTATATTTTAAAATATTTTAGACTTTATAATATATAATATTAAATATATATATTATAAAGTATATATATTATATATATATATATTATAATTATATATATATATATATATATATATATATATATATATATATATATATATTTATTCCAAACAGGTGACAATGTGTATTTTTCTTCTAACCGTTATAAAATGTTTAAATTTTTTAGAAGTAAAAAAAACAATAAAGATGAATTCTTATCAGGTAATTGAAATCGTTTTGGCGACTCTCCAAAGGTGAAGTTTAAGAACTGTTTCCAGAAGTTCAAGGTGGCGGAAATCGCTCAGTTCGATTTTTCAACTAAAGAAGTTCAAGGTGGCGAAGATCGCTCAGTAGAATTTTTCAACTAAAATATCTCGGGTGTTGTATTATATCATCTACATTTATTGTTCCTTTATACAAATGCATGGCACACGAACAACATGTCTACAAAGGTGGAGGACCCATGATTGGTCGGAAATAATTAGAAATTACTAATATATATTCATTTTCAGCGACTTTCTTATGCTAAACATGTCTTTTCTCTATTGAATATTTTACTATGACATGTTTGCCACTTGTCCTAACGATTCGTTAGGACAATTTTTGCAATGAAATAGAAAGTAAACTCTTTAAACATTAATTAAAACGTCAAGAACTATTCAATAATTATGTAATGCATTATATATTACATTCACCATTGTTATACATTATTTCAAATGGCAGCGAAGCGAAAAAATAAATTTAAAAATATTCTAAATGGAAGCTTCGTAGATGATGAGAAGCCTCAGGCTTGGGTCCAATTGTACGCGCATGGTGGAACAGTGACACTAATAATGATTGAATTAACATAAATCTAACATTATATCTAAAGTAGCTTACACAATTCAAATGTAATTACATCAATAAATGAATAAATATAATAGTTATAGTAATACCCAGTGATAAAAAAAAATATATCCTCTCTCTATATATATATATATTTATATATATATTATATATATATATATATATATATATATATATATATATATATATATATATATATATATATATATATATATATATATATATATATATATATATATATATATATATATAATATATATATATATATTAGGGTTGGCCGACGCACCGCACCGGTGCGGTGCGGTGCGTTGGTGCGGTCATTTTGGTGCGGTGCGGTGCGGTGCGCAACACATTTTCAGCAACCCGGTGCGGTGCGGTGCGGTGCGAAAGAAAAAATAAAAGTGCGGTGCGGTGCGGTGCGCAAAGAAAAATCAACGGTGCGGTGCGGTGCGGTGCGGTGCGTGGTGCGGTCTCTGGTGCGCACCGCACCGAAGTTGATGTATCCTGCTATAATCATCAATTCGTCATATATATATATATATATATATATATATATATATATATATATATATATATATATATATATATATATATATATATATATATATATATATATATATATATATATATATATATATATATATATATATATATATATATATATATATATATATATATATTTATTTTCATAAAAAAAATCTAAAAAAAAAAAAAAAAAAATTTGAAAATAATAAAAAAAAATATATAATATATATATATATATATATATTTTAATTTTTTATATTTAAGTAAACTCCATGTAGCCTCTATATTTTGGGTGTAAGGTGCAGTTTGAGGATCCACAAAATTTTTACTGGGGTTCAAAGTAAGATGTTTAAAAAAATGTTTTTTTACGACAATTTTTGGGCTAAAAAATTTAAATTGGGTAATTATACCCAGCATATGTCTAAGGGGGGCTATGCCCCCCGTACCCCCGACCCGTGAGTGATGATGATATTGTCGACTACTTTTCCATTTCTACGATTTGGGGTATTTTCCATTCCCTCAAAAGGACTTGTGCCTATATATATATATATATATATATATATATATATATATATATATATATATATATATATATATATATATATATATATATATATATATATATATATATATATAAATAAGAGAACTGATGGCCAGGGACAGGTGGCATGCACATAAACCCTGCAGGTATGCACCGTCCCCTAGTTATATGCCACGATGTGTCAGGGTTACGGGGGTTCCCACTGTGGGGCACCACATTATCCCCATTATGTATAACTATGTGCTGTATATTAACAATGTTACTACTCGTTCTGTATGTTTCAGTTTTCTCCAATTGATGTTTGTTGTAGTGGTGCGTTAATTTTTCTCTTCAGTTTATATATATATATATATATATATATATATATATATATATATATATATATATATATATATATATATATATATATATATATATATATATATATATATATATATATATATATATATATATATATATATATATATATATATATATATATATATATATATATATATATATATATATATGCACCCTTGATTAGCCTACCAAATTTACCTATTTGTTTTTAAGGACAAATTATTCAACTTTAGAATTTTCCCACCATCCTATTTCATGTTTTCTCAGGTTCTTGAGTCTTTGAACAAATCCCAAGTCTGTATTTTAAACCTGATCCTTCAATTAGTAATTAATAATTAGCTTAATTAATTCCATTGGCTTACATTTTTAAAATGCTTCAATTTCTTTAAATGTTCTGTTCTGAATATCACGAAAGTTGTACTGTAGATTTTCTGTATGACCGACATCACCTTATTATTTTTAATTTTGCAAAATTTCAATTAATTAATTAATAATTCAATTAAATATATTTTTTGGCTTATGTTCTATATCTCTGTATCTGCAGATCCGATTTTGGTAAAATTTGTACAGTTGACTCTTTGTATAGCATAGAACAACTTATTATACTTACCTATTAATTTTTTTAATTAGTTAATTAATTAATTAAATTATGTAATTTTTAATTAACATTACGTAATGTTATGCAATCTTTAATTAATATTACGTAATATTTTTGCCACATAGCTTCCCGTCATTTTTGTTTCCAAAACATTGATAAATAACTTTTCACTAAAAGTGAAAATTTGTAAAACAAATAACGGTGTTTCTATGTATTTTCACACCATTTTCTTCACATCATTTGGTTTGTTTTCTTAAGTAGTTTTTTTCATCATATTAATCTCTAATTAATTAAAATTCGATTTGATTAATTATAATTATTCAATCTGGCACGTCAAAGGTGGGTACTTGGCATTTTTTTCCCCTTTAAAAGTGGCGGAGCGGCCTTTTTCCGCCAGTTGTTTCTTGAATTTATATACGTATCGGAAGGTTCTGCCCATCCTCCCTTGTTCCATCTGAAGGGACCTTCTCGTATAAAAATTTCACATTTTATTTCAGCTGTGTGTGTTTTACGTGCATATAAAGTAATAACACATGAGATATCTCTTTGAATTACACTTTGCATATATATATATATATATATATATATATATATATATATATATATATATATATATATATATATATATATATATATATATATATATATATATATATATATATATATATATATATATTTTATTTCAGCTTAATTAATATTTCTATAAATTTTTCTGTACCATTATTTTTTAAGCATTATGAGCACATATACTGATATACCAAGTGAGACGTCTGATGATTTCGAAGTGATTCAATCTGTATCTGCAAAAACAAATCCACAAATAGAAACTGGACAATCAAGAAGTCTTTCATTGTACCATAAAATTTAAGGATCTTGATTCATGCTTTGAACAAAACATTTCTGCGGGTAAAAAGAAGTGCAAAATTTGCCAACTAAAGTTATTACCAAAGCCATTTAATATGCGGAGACACCTGTCTAGATGCCATCCTGATATTTTTAAGAATATTGAATCTAAAAAAGGAAAAGGTCCCCCTTCGATTGAAAATTTTTTGCAATCTAAGCAGTCTTTAAAAAGAAAAAAGAGAAGTACAGAACAACTGCCTGAAAAAAGTCGCGAGGAAATTGATAAGGCATTAACCAAATGGATAGCTGCTGACTTACTACCTTTTAGATCAGTGGAATCGCCGGCTTTCAGGTAGGTATATATATATATATATATATATATATATATATATATATATATATATATATATATATATATATATATATATATATATATATATATATATATATATATATATATATATATATATATATATATATATATATATATATATATATATATATATATATATATATATATATATATATATATATATATATATGATGGATTTGTACGGTCTTTTTTTGTTTTATCTTGAAGTGAACTAGATCACGATTTAGTCTTCCGTTATAATCATTTGGCACATAAGAATTATAATGTTATCACAAAGTTTCGCTGATAAATATTTAACAACTTTTTTTAATATATCAGAAAAATATTATATATCAGATATTTTAATTATTAAACCACTTAGATATTAAAGCACAAAAACAAGTACCAAACTTATTATAATTATCTTATTAACGTGTATATTCTATATTGGTTCCATCCGGCTTGTTTCAAAATTCACTAAACCGAAAAATGACTCTGAGAATCATAGTCGCTAATTAAAAAGTAGTTTTCAAATAATATTTAAAGTAATATTCAAATTATTAAATCAATTAAAATAAAATACATTTACAGTAAAAGAAAATAAAATAAATTAATTTTAAAAAAAAAAAAAAAAAAAAAAAAAAAAATAATATATATATATATATATATATATATATATATATATATATATATATATATATATATATATATATATATATATATATATATATATATATATATATATATATATATATATATATATATATATATATAACAAAACTTTATTTATTGTAAATGAGCATTCTCAATAACAATTATTTATTATATTATATATTATATATATATATATATATATATATATATATATATATATATATATATATATATATATATATATATATATATATATATATATATATATATATATATATATATATATATACAACAAAACTATGTTTATTTATTGTAAATCAGCATTCTCAATAACAATTATTTTATCTCTATTTATTTAAAGGGAGCTTTTGAACTTACTGAATCCCGATTACGAGCCACCAACTCGCAAAGTTCTTGCAACATCTAAGTTGTCAGCTTTATACGACGAAATGTTTCAAACTATTAAAGAAGACATTGGAAAATGTGCATCATATAGCGTAACATTTGATATTTGGACATGTACGAAGAACCAAAATCAGTTTTTAGCTATTACTGGTCATTTTGTAAATGCTCAGTGGAATTTACAATCGTACTGCATAGGATGTTTGCCATTTAATGAAGCGCATACAGGTGAAAATATTGCTTCTTCTATTAATAGATGTATAAATTCTATGGACCTTAAAATTCCATCATTTGCGGTTACAGATAGTGGGACTAATGTTGTAAAGGCTTGCCAAAAAATGAACCTAGAAAGAATTTCTTGTATAGCACATACTATAAATTTGTGCTTAGAACCAATAATATTCCAGAAATCAAGTCATGAATCTCCAGTACTCAATTTAATGGAAAAAATAAGAGCTATTGCTTCTATCTTTAAAAGATCACCGAAATTATGGAATGAATATAAGTCCATATATAAAACAGAAATGAAAACTAACATTAGATCCCAATAAGATTCCAAGAGATTGTAGAACTCGTTGGAACAGCTCTTTTCCTATGATTGAGGAGGTAATTAAACAAAAAGAACCTCTTGAAATTGCAGCCTTAAAGTTGAAAACGCCTGTATTGGCGATAACACAAGAAGAAAAAGAAATGCTTCAAGATCTCTGTACACTTTTGCAGCCAGTTCAAAGAGGCTTCTTTAATTTTATCTGGTAGCAAGTACCCTACTTCATCAATCATTTTTCCATCAGTTTTTGCAATTAGTTCTCAGATGAGCAAAGTACAAGTTGATGAGAGGTTGGTAGCTGAAAAAAATCAAATTCAACAAGAAGTAAACCAACGCCTAATTCCCTACTGTCGCAATGTTAATTGTTTAATAGCTACCTATTTAGATCCTAGATTTAAGAAAAAGATTTTTTCAGAAAATGATAAAGAATTAATCTATGAAGGGATATCATCGTTTTACACATCTGTTTGCAAAGAAAAGCCTTTTCCAGAAGAAGAGCAATCCTTAAAAAAAAGAAGAGACAGTGAAAGAATATTTAAGACCTCAGCTGAAACTTTTAAAAGCCTAATGGTTAGCCACAGCAGCAGTGATGAAGAAGAAATGACCAAAATTTCGGCTTTAAACAGTGAGTTAGAATTATACAACAGCTTTAAGTATAAAGAAAAGACCGAAATGGATCTTCATTCTAACCCGCTGGAGTTTTGGAAAAAAAACACAAATTTATTTCCGATTCTTAGTGATGTGGCTAAAACATTTTTAGCCATTCCGGCAACATCTGTAGAAAGCGAAAGAATGTTTTCAAAAGCAGGGGATCTAATATCTGACAGAAGAACAAGACTTAGCTCCAAAAATGTAGAAAAAATAATATTTGTAAACAGAAATTTGGAAGCTATTGGGCATTTATAAGTATATATATATATATATATATATATATATATATATATATATATATATATATATATATATATATATATATATATATATATATATATATATATATATATATATATATATATATATATATATATATATATATATATATATTACAGCCAGTATTAACATTATATTCCTGTGAACTATAATAAACTTTCTCATGTTCCTATGATTTAAAATTGAGCTTCAATTTGTGTATATTAAATTTTTTTTTTTTTTTTTACTTTTAATGTATTTTTTGTATATGCAGTGTAGGATTTGCTTCTAGTAATAAAGGTATTGTAAAAACATTTTTCGTTTTAAATCCAATTTTTCTCCAATGTCAACATAACAACAATCGGAAAAAGAAATATTTAAAAAATCTTTATAAATTTATCTAAAATCAATGATTTCAAAGAACAAAAGACAATCACTAATGAATTAATTTCTTTAAAATACGAACTTTGGCACAAATTATCATTCATTTTAGTTAGGTGGTTTAAAAGATTAATACATTTATTTCTAAATGATGCTGGATACTATATACCCTAGTTTATTTACCCTTTAAGAATGAAATAATTGCCACATTTAAACGTCACATTTCCTTAGGATAAAATAGTGTCTTTGAACTTTTTTTTTTTTTTTTTTTAAAGTAATTCTTTGAGCTTACCAAAGATCATATTTTAATTAAATAAAGGACAATAGGTATTATATAAAAAAAATGGTACTGCAAAAAGAATCAACAGAGCTCCTTAAAACTTGAGAAAACTCAGTTATTTTATATATATCCAGAGTTCGTCAAGATGCTCTTATATATAATTTGGTTTCATAGCACCATCATTACGAATGCCACTTAATTGCCCTTCTGTAAGATTGAACGTATAAGTGTCGGAACAGTTATAAATGATTTATCACCCAAGTACTTTCTTCTGTGCACAAGTTTAGAATATATTGTTTGAATTTGTTTCTAAGAATTGAAATGTGTTCATGGTTCTATATACCTCGTGAACACACCTTCTTTGCCAAAAATTTTCATTAGGTATAAAACAGTTAACAGTTTAATTAAGAAATCCAGCTTCACTACTTTTAAAATTTATTTATTTATTTTCAGTTTTTTACTTAATATAGCTAAACTTGTTTAATTCAGAATTACAAAAAAAATAAAAATATTCATCATCTTCATGAATATTCATCATTCATTCGTCTTTGAAACAAAGTAATTAAAATATTTGTTTTTTGAAATATTAGCATCTTGAACCGGAATTAATTTTTTTTTATATCGGTAGTTGCTCCTACATCGAATCTTATCCAGTAAAAGTTCATCCGTTACTCTTCTAAAAACGATACTCCAACCCTATATATATATATATATATATATATATATATATATATATATATATATATATATATATATATATATATATATATATATATATATATATATATATATATATATATATATATATATTTTACCCCCTCAAAATTGTCACACTACGGCTGAAATAATTCGAGAAGGTTCTAAATATAGGAGCTTCATACAATTTTTTACGTTACGTGCATGTGAACAGGTATCCCGTACATACGTTTACTCTTAAGTTACAGCGATAGGAAGACGTGTGTTATAATAAGATGCCAATTGCCATAGAAATGTATGAATTGAGAAACAAACGAACTCCAATTGTGATTGGTTGTAGTTGTTAACCTTAATATATCACTGTCGCGGATTGGTAGTTTAATCGTTTACGGTAGTGGAAATAATCAGAAGATCTACCCGTCCCGTCATTTGTCACGTGATTAATGTGTGCAAATAGTGACATTGCAACAGAGGGCCACAGCCATAGTTACCTTGGACGTAGGTTCAACGTTGAACATACAAGTATCAGAAGAGTCGTACATCGGTGCTAGGAGACCAACGAATACCGTAGACGACAGGGGCAAGGCAGACTAAGCTCGACAATACCTCGTGAAGGCCGATTTATAAGGCTACCTCACAGTGAGGGAGCATCTTCATAGCAGCAAGAAAGCCTCCTAGAAACAGTTGGCGTAATACATGGAAAACGTATAAGTTCTGATACGGTTCTCAGATGGCTTCGCATAAACGGGTTTCGGCCACAAAGGTCTGGAAGAGGGCCATTTCTCACGAAAAGATCATCGTACAACGATATCCTTTGTCCATTGGCCATTTCGCCAGTGGGGACGTGTCCTATTTAAAGACGAGTCCAGA
>SEYY01009530.1:10000-13446 GCA_009176605.1 Armadillidium nasatum | reverse complement strand
TTTTTTCATTAATTTTTGCAACATTTGCCGTCTTTTTCATAATTTCCCCTTTGTCGAACATCTCTCTTCTTCTAAACCTCATCTCTTGTTTCTAACCGAAACTCGGGTGCTTAAGTGTGCTGACAGCAAACCTTATTCTGTTACCTCCTACTGCCTCTATCCTCAATTTTCAGCTAAAGGCGGATGTTGCGCATATGTGCGCAAAGATATTATTTCCTCTCGTGTCTCTAATTTGGAGTCTCCTGAATTCTCTACTTTATGAACTCTCTTGCAATTCTACTACTAAATTTATTTGTTCTGTTTACTTATCTCCTAATTCTAGTGACTATCAAAGGTTTTCAATGTTCACCACCGCTTTCATCTAGTTATTATGATCCAACCGGTGAACTCGCCTACAACTTTTCTATCCAGAACATTGAGCAGTTGGTGCAACTCCCTACCCATATCCCTGACCGTCTTGGTGATGAACCCAACATACTTGATCTTTTCCTTACTTCTTATCCTTCTCCTTATACTGTTAAACTCTTTCCTACTCTGGGTTCATCCGATCACCTTCTTATCTCCGTATCTTGTTTGTTCTGTCTTTTCGGGTCTTCCGCAAGAACAGCTCCCGCCTTCGGCGAGGAGACGTTTGTGGCACTTCGGTGCTGCTAACTGGTCTGACTTGCGGTTGCACTTCTCTGATTTTCCATGGAATGATTATTGCTTTCATGGGAGGGGTCCCTCGGAGTGTGCTGAGCGTATAATCGAGGTGATTCTTTCTGGCATATAGGCGTACATTCCATATTCTTTCCCTTCTACAAAACCTAACAAACCTTGGTTTAACTCCACTTGTTCTCGCGCTATCCGCCATAGGGATGCTACCTTCAGAGATTACCGTCGTCTTCAAACTCCAGAAACTCATTCAATTTATATTTCATCCCGGAATCGTGCAAAATCTATTCTTCGAGATACCAAAAACTATTTTCTCCGCCACAAATGCAATAATCTTTCTGGCTTCTCTTCCTCTCGCCCTTTCTGGCATTTTGCAAAAAATGTCAACTCTAACTTCGCTTCTTCCTCTTTCCCTCCTATAGTTTCTTCTGATGGCACAACTGCCATTTTACCTTCTACCAAAGCTGAACTCTTTGCTCATACTTTTGCCTTTAACTCTACCTTAGACGATTCCGGAGCTATTCCTCCTCCTTCAACCCCCTCTAATTCATTTATGCCTAACATTGTAATTTCTTCAAAAGATGTCATTTCTGCTCTCTCTGAGCTTAACACTAAGAAGGCCTATGGTTCTAATGGTATTCCTCCTGCGGTTCTCAAAATTTGTGCTTCCGAGCTTGCACCCTGCCTTGGTAAACTACTTCGTCTTTGCCTTTCTACTTTGATCTTCCCTTCTTGCTGGAAACGTACGCTCATTCAACCTGTGCCGAAGAAGGGGACCCCTCTCAACCCTCTAACAGTCGTCCTATTTCTTCAACCTCCGTCCTTTCTAAAGTTTTCGAATCTATCCTTTACAGGAAAACTTGGAAACAACTTAATTCTTCTAATCTTATCTCTGATCGCCAGTATGGCTTTCGTAAAGAACATTCTACTGGTGATCTTCTTTTCCTACTTTCTGACTCTTGGCCCTCCAGCTCTTCGGGGTTTCGGTGAATCTTTCGCTGTAGCGTTTAACATTTCGAAAGCTTTTGATAGAGTCTGGCACAAAGCTTTGATTTCCAAACTTCCCTCTTTCGGAATCTATTCTCTCAAATTTCCTTTCCGGTCGTTCTATAGCAGCTGTTGTAGACGGCCTCCGTTATTCCTATAAATAGTGGTGTTCCTCAAGGATCTGTCCTATCTCTAACTCTTTTTCTAATTTTCATCAATGATCTTCTCTTTATTACTTCGTCTCCTATACAATCCTATGCCGATGACTCCACCCTTCATTACTCCTTTCAATTTGAAAGACGTCCCTCCCAACAGCAGTTGTTAGCTTCAAGAAGGATGGCCTTGGAGCAACTGACCTCTGATCTTTTTCGTATTTCCAATTGCAGACGTCTTCAATGCCTCAAAAACGCAATTACTCCATCTTTCTACTCGACACGATCTTCCACACAACTATGATATCTTCTTCGGAAACACTCAACTCAAACCTTCATCTGTCCTCAATATTCTAGGTGTTTCTTTTTCTCGTGAACTTTATTGAAAGATCACATTATTTCTCTCTCTAAGAAAACTCTAAGAGGTTGGGTGTTCTGAGGCGCCTCCGTGGTTTTTTTAAACCACCCCAGTTGCTTGCTTTGCATAGGGGTGTTGTTCGCCCCTGCATGGAGTACGCCTCTCACATCTGGGGTGGTCCTACACATATAGCTCTTATCGCAAAGGTGGAGTCTAGGGCTTTTCATCTCATCAATTCTCCTGCTCTTACTCTCTAGTCTCTTTCTTCCCATCGAATTGTTGCATCACTTTCTCAATACTATCGCTATTACAACGGACATTGCTCTTCTGAACTCTCGTCGCATACCTCCTCCATTGAGAAGGGCTCGTGCGACATGACTTTCTACAGTCTTATCCATTCTCTGTCCAACTCTCCCACCCCAGACTTAACCCCTATGCCCACTCTTACATGTACTCTACTGCTAAATTCTGGAACACACTCCCTTTATCTGTTTTCCCACCTTCCTTTGACTTGCACACTTTTAAACGCCGTGTATCGGGTCACATTGGCCATTAGCGACCAGATTCCGAATGTTTCCCAACTCTGGTGGAATTTGGTAGGTCTCCGGCCTTTGCCCATAAGATATATATATATATATATATATATATATATATATATATATATATATATATATATATATATATATATATATATATATATATATATATATATATATATATATATATATATATATATATATATATATATATATAAAATTCTCCTTTTATTTCAGAAGTTTACATTAATTAACCTATTGTATATTAAAATTTAAATAAAATACAGCACTTATTACATGGATTCTCCAACAAAATTGCGATTGAGGAACATCTGTTGTGACCCTTTCCAGATGCATAAAACTAATGTTAGAAAAGGTCTCAGGAGAATTACCATGGAATTTGCCAAAAAAAACTCCCTAAATCAGGAATCATTTGTGGTCAAAGAATTTGTGTTATGTGTCAAAAGAAAATAACAAATGCATCACATAGTAGTTCATCAGATAATGCATCAGTGTCTTCTGAGACCCAATCACATTCAAATCTAGAGGAAGAGTTTGTTTCTCCAGAAACTGACCTGGATACACTTAATAAATCTCTGACAGTTATTGGTGAATCACCAGTTAAACAAAAACTCCTAAAACTATATATTCCTGAGTATGGACAACAGAAAACTAACAAAATAAAAAATGTTTTTGTAAAGAAACTGAAAATCATATCACCAGATTGTAAAATTGAAAAAGCATCCTCATCAGAAATAA
>SEYY01009530.1:2500-5000 GCA_009176605.1 Armadillidium nasatum | reverse complement strand
TCTAATTTTCATGAAACAATCTATATTTTAGTGCGCATATTATAAAGCTTCTATGTTAAGTATAATAAAACTTCAAATATATCAGTATTAATACCAAAACTTACCTTGGAAAATTTGCCTGAAGACTTTTTATATTTTTCAATTATTTTTGTAACTACATTATATCTCTGAATATATAAAGGAATAGTAAAGGTAGGAATGCCAGTCAATTGAATTTCATTTTCATTGGAATCTACTTTAGACATTATTAGAAACAATCTGTAACTTGGGTGAAATTCTGAAAAATTAACAATTATTTTACTATAACATACCTTTCATGAATTTTTTTTAAATAATAGAAGGTCAAACTGTAACATATTAGACAAGCTTGTATTTTGTTTCATTAACACACAATCAACCTAATTTACTGAAATATACTTTCCTTTAAATTTCCACTTTACTGTATTATCTCATATAAAAATTAATTCTGAAGAAATTTAAACATGTTAAATTTTATACTGACCTACTTTTATTTTTAAAATAAAAAAATTAAAAAATATAAATAAATAAATCAATTAATTCAGTTATAGGAAAAGCAAGAAAAAATAAACAAAGGTTGAATGAAATTTATTTCAACAATAAAAATGAAAAACCAACCTTTTACAGAAATGCATTTTTGAAATGAAACAAAACTTCAACTGACTTTTGCTATTCATAAAGGTGACTAACAAAGTATTTAAGAAATATATACTTGATGAATGGTAGATAATTATTTCTTAATTTACATTTTCAAGACTTTTAATTTTAAAGTTCTAATTGATTACTATAAATAATTATTTAAAATAAAAATATATATTGGCTAATTTATTATATTTATATAGGCATATTTAAAAAACTGAAGTCAGAACTTCTTTTATTATAAAGGGCATTTTTGATTTCTTAGGAATGTAAGTAAATAAATCAGGATATTTCAGGCTTTAAATAAAATTAAGAAAAATATTGATACATTTTCTTGTTAAAATTATTATCAAATATCTACAAATTTGACAAGAGAAACACAAATAACAAATTTCTAAATTTTTCCTTATTTTGTTTGTCATTCCAAAGCATATCATTGAAACACCACTAAATCTCAGAATTTAATGAAAACTAAAGTAGATATATTGATATACCAAGTCCATTTTTTTTTGGTCAGGGTCCGAGTCCAAATTTTATGCCAAATCAAAATCCAAGTTCAGGTTGAAGACCAAGTTATTGCAAATCCTACTGCAAAGTAGAATAAATTATTGTTCAGATATTGTTTTGGCATATAAAATGCCATATGATGATGATGATAACATACACTGGTTTACATACATATACATGAACGTAAATGTACATAATCAAAACTACCTAATGCTTTCCATTTAATATATCTATTTTAAGTGGTAATTTTAATTATTTGTTCTGTTCAAAAGAAATCAACTATCCTATTCTTCATAAATCATATAGCAATTACTTATACCCCTTATGAAGTGAAGGTTTGTGCTGATTGACAATCGCATTACACAACATTTCTATATATATTATATATATATATATATATATATATATATATATATATATATATATATATATATATATATATATATATATATATATATATGGTAAAGGTTAAGAAGCTTTCTGACCTTCAATATTTGGAAAATATCGATATATCGAAACATCGATATGTCAATTCAAATTTTTTGATATTTGTGTTATTATTATTTAGTTTTCATTTCATGTATGCCTATTATTCTAATTATTTTTATAATTATTATTATTCAGTTTTCTAGCGTACTTCGTTCGACTTATAACCTGAACTACCAAAGTTGCCATAAAATAGAGGCCTAACCTATACAAGAGCGTTGATGCGAGATCAGGCCTACTGCCATATTACACCACACATACTCACATTATATATATTATATATATATATATATATATATATATATATATATATATATATATATATATATATATATATATATATATATATATATATATATATATTATATATTTAAATACCTTACATGTTACAGAAATCTGTCCCTATCTTGGTTGAAAGTGTGAGAAAAATACAAACTTCTTGGCAAAAGTTGAACCAGTCAATCACTGTAGTTTTGCTAACACTAACACAATTTGACACCTGTTTTGATATTTCACATTTTACTTTACATTTATCACATTGTTTTTCACTAAGAACTAATTTAAAATATTGTAAAAATGCAAGAAGACACCAATCTCTAGAACAAATTAAACTTATGTCTTGAAGATTCATCTTAAATGACATATCACAATGTAACAGAAAGTTCAACTAAGCGACTTTAATTTTTAAATTTTAAAAATTACGATATAAAATTTAAAAATATCGATATAAAAAGCTTCTTTAAAAAGAAAATATATATATAAAAATATATATATATATATATATATATATATATATATATATATATATATATATATATATATATATATATATATATATATATATATATAT
>SEYY01009529.1:17500-19641 GCA_009176605.1 Armadillidium nasatum | reverse complement strand
AATAATAATAATAATAATAATAATAATAAGTGAATAAAAACTGGATAAAACTTCATTCTTTGCGTCGAGATCTCTCTGATATTTATAATCATTAAAACAATATAATAATGATCCACAAAAACAACATTATAATAATAATAATAATAATAATAATAATAATAATAATAATAATAATAATAATAATAATAATAATAATAACAATAATAATTATAAAAATAATGATAATAATATAATAATAATAATAATAATAATAATAATAATAATAATAATAATAATAATAATAATAATAATAATAATAATAGAAATGAGTAATAATAATAATAATAAAAATTTTCAGTAATAATAAATAATATAATAAATAATAATAATAATAATAATAATAATAATAATAATATATAATAATAAATAATAATAATAATAATTAATTTAATCTTTAATCTTTATTCATTTTTCCAGTTAAAATTTACATTTACAATATCGTGTACTTTACATTTTTGATAAAACTGAAATGGGCTTCTGGGGGACGAATTCGTCCTTTGAGCCCATTAAATTTATACATGATACAATACATTACATAATATTCCAAGTTTTGAATATTGTAAATTTTTATAACAATAATTTTAACACAATTTGATGGTAGTAATTTTAACCTAAACTATAGAAATATAATAATAATAATAATAAATATAAATAATAATAATATAATAATAATAATATAATAATATAATAAAAAAATAGGTAATGTTTTTTTTTTTTTTTTTTTTTATTAAAAAATTTAAAAAATTTTTTTTTTTTATATTATATATAATATATATATATATATATATATATATATATATATATAATATATATAATATATATATATATATATATTATATCATATAATTCATTACTCCTTCCAGTTTGAAAGACGTCCCTCCCAACAGCAGCTGATAGACTCGAGAAGGGTAGCCTTGGAGCAACTAACTTCTGATCTTTCACGTATTTTAAATTGTGGCATAAAAAATTTGGTTGTTTTCAATGTCTCAAAAACTCTGTTCATCCATCTCTCCACTCCACACAATTTTCCACACAACTATGATGTCTTCTTCGAAAAGACAGAACTCAAACCTTTACCTGTTCTTAATATACTTGGAGTATTCTTTTCTCGTGAACTTTCTTGGAAAGATCACATTACTTCTCTTTCTAAACAAGTTTCTAAGATGTTAGGTGTTCTGACCCGCCTTCAGAATTACTTAGCGCTACCCCAGTTGCTTATTCTGTATAGGGGGGTTGTTTGCCCCTGTACGGAGTATGCTTTATACATCTGAGGTGGTTGCACTCATATAGCTCTCCTTGAGAAGGTGGAGTCTTGGACTTTTTGTCTCATCAACTCTCCACCTCTTACTAACTCTTCCCAATCCCATTCTTCCAGTCGAATTGTTGCGTCACTCTTTCTTTACTATCGTTATTAAAACGGACACTGCTCTTCTTAACTCTCTTTTAGCCTACCTCCTCCTTTGAGAAGAGCTCGTGCAACACGCCTTTTTTCATAGTCTCTTCCTTTTCTGTATAAATCTCTGATTCCAGGCTTAAGAGTTATGTAAATTCTTACATAAACTCCACTGGTAAATTGTGAATCACAGTCCCTTTATCTATTTTCCCAACTTTCTTTGATTTGCATACTTTCAAACTTTGTTTATCGGGACATGTCGGCCTTCTTCCACCAAGATAGAATTTTTTAATAAAGAAGTAACATATATAAATAAAATTTACATTTAACTACTGTTAATGACAAATTTACATGTAAAAATATTTTTTTAAAAGTAAATATATTTTTTGAAAAGTCAAATAGTTTTTTTTTATTGTTAACAGAAAGAATTGTAGTGGAAAGTTTCTCTTTCAAGATTTTTAGCTAAATTGAAGAAATTTAAATGAAAATTCGAATTTTTTTTTTCAAAAACAAGTAAAACATTCAGAAAAAGTAGATATGGAAAAGTAAAATAAAAATAAATATTCAAAATAAAAAAATAAAATTACATGAGTGTTTAATGTAAATAAAATAATTGAACCAGAAAAATACATATAGACATATTTATTTTGAAATAATAAATGAAAAAATAAGTAATTACTGAACAAGTATTAAAAATTAAAAAAAAAAA
>SEYY01009529.1:7500-12500 GCA_009176605.1 Armadillidium nasatum | reverse complement strand
AAATCTTCACACACACAATGGAAAATCATACAATTAATTGGAATGCAGCCAAATTTGTCTACCGCTCAAATAGAAAAAAACAACAATAGATTGGTTGAATCTTTCTTCATAATGAATTACCTTAATTTCAATTCCTCACCCGGTTTTTTCGACCAAGATCACTTCATTGCTGGCTGTATAAAAACCCTTTTACACCAATAGTCTTTTTTCAATACGTCCTGACACACCTAATTATTATTATTGTTATTATTATTGTTATTATTATTATTATTATTATTATTATTATTATTATTATTATTATTATTATTATTATTATTATTATTATTATTATTATTATTATTATTATTATTATTATTATTATTATTATTATATATTATTATTATTATTATTATTATTATTATTATTATTATTATTATTATTATTATTATTATTATTATTAATATCATTGTGTCTATTTTTGCGCAATTTCCTTTGCGCACACGTGTTTATTAATATGTTTGCTTTTTTTCGCACCTGCGCATTCTGCCTCTAATTTTTAAATTTTGTTAGTATGTTCGTTCATCCAGCCCCCCATCCTTTTAAATAAGTGCGTTCTTCATTATATCATCCTTTTCCTTTGCTATTTCTTCAATTGCGCTTGATAAGATATCTTTAGTTCACAGATCTGAAATATTGTCCCGTTTTAAATTTATTCTTACTTCTATTCTTTTCGTTTTTAATGTTTTATTATCAACGTCTCCCCCTTCTATCTATTTACTGTTTTATCCTAGTGGTTTTAAAATTTTTTTAATAACATCAGAGTGCGAGTGACTCAGTACTCTTTAGTCCATAATATATATATATATATATATAATATATATTATATATATATATATATATATATATATATATATATTATATATATATATATATATATATATATATATATATATACAGTATATAAAACACCCATTAACTATGAAATTTTTAATGTAAGTTATTTACTTATTAAAATAAAAACAGCATTATAGCTGCAAGGATGTTTGTTTGAATACTATATATATATATATATATATATTTATATATATATATATATATATATATATATATATATATATATATATATATATTATAATATACATATATTCTAACATACGCGAATAAATAAAGAAAGCTTACAAATATGTGTCTGACTTCAGGTATATTATTTTCCATCTAATGACCGAATGATTAATAACAGAATATTAATAATAATAATAATAATAATAATAATAATAATAATAATAATAATAATAATAATAATAGCGGAAAAATAACAGCTGACACAAATAAAGGCTTACTCACCAGCATGAAAGCCTTGTTATTACAAACCACACCAATGATATTGCAAGGCAAATTCGCTGATGAAACTTCGGTTTTACTTCAATCAAAATTGAAGACCTGAGTTTTGAAATGCATTTTCTTCCTAAGCAGCTTTATCAGTTATGATAGAATGATTACAAGGATGTTATGTACAACTAAGAATATATTTCAGTAGTAATAAACAGCAAAATTGCCATAAAAAAAAAACTGACACAAATTTTGCCAAGTGTCTAACCAACATGTTTACATAACGAATATTAACTGAACACTGTTTGTTTCTATGATAAAATAGGTGGCGTGATTTTCAACACGGATAGAACAATTGCCGATGCTCTAATTATAAGACCATTTAAACTATTTATATATATATATATATATATATATATATATATATATATATATATATATATATATATATATATATATATATATATATATATATATATATATATTATATTTATATATTAACTCCCAGTATGTCTATTGTAGCCTGTCAGCGGGGGTGGGGTGTGGGGGTTGGGTGTTTAAGGAAAGGAAAAAGAATATATATCGCAGTTTGATAATTTTACTTTTAACAACGTGTCGGACCAAGGGTGATCTTATTCAATGTCAATGAAAGAAGAGGAAAATCTAGAGAAGGTAGAACTTGATGGAATTTCATCTGAATTGCTTTTAGAGCACTTACTCTCGTAATTTGAAGAACAAGAGCAGCAACAGTCGAATTCAACTTCGATATTTCCACTGTATGCATTATTCGAAAATTAACTGTCAGTTTAGCAGGTTTCTAAACTGATTGATAGTTAGATATATATATTAATAGATAGTAAGATATATATTAATAGATAGGTATATAGATTTATATAGATTTATTTATATATATATATATATTATATATATATATATATATATATATATATATATATATATATATATATATATATATATATATATATATATATATATTATATATTATATTAATAAACAATGATTCCTTCAGAATCTATTATGTGCTTGAACTATCTTACTGCAAAGTTTTAATATCACAAACCAATATCTTTTTAAGATATTTTCTTTTCTGGAGATCATCAATATCGATTGTTGCATAAATTTACATTTCTGCAACAATCGCCAGTTTTGTCTTTTCTTTCCTGAAAAGTGATACTGTTTCCCTGTAGTGTTTTCAGAAGATTGTCCTTTACTCAATAAGTTAAGAACTGAAAATAATTATTAATGGGTTAATTGATATCAAATATCTACCAGATATTTAAGGCAATTGAATAGAAAGCTATGTTGGTTTGAAGATTTATTCATTAAAATTTTATCCACAGAATGTGGTGGCAGCTTTTAATATGTCAAAAATTCTATAATAAGTGTATAAAGGTTACCAATATTTTCCATTTCACTCAAAATGATTAAATTAAATACACCAAGAAGAAATAATTATTTAAAATGTTTTCCCATCAACAAATAATTGTGAAACATTACAGGATTATTTCTCACTTTATCAAGAAATGTAATAATAAGAATGTTTGTTTATGCTTTTTATTGAATATTAATGTAATTTTTTTTTATATTCATTGAGTGAACTATCCCAAATGTGTGGAGCACACTCCATACAGGGGCGAACAACACCCTTATCAAGAGCAAGCAACAGTGATGTAAAAATTTTTTGAAGTCGCCACAGAACATCCAACCTCTTATAAGCTTGTTTGGAAAGAGAAGTAATTTGTTCATTCTAAGAAAGATCACGAGAAAAGGAAACACCGACAATATTAAGAAGGTCTGATGTGATGGTAAGTTAAACTATTTAATACATACATATATATATATATATATATATATATATATATATATATATATATATATATATATATATATATATATATTATATATATATATATATATATATATATATATATATATATATATATATATATATATATATATATATATATATATATATATATAATATATATATATATATATATTATATATATATATATATATATATTATATATATATATATTAGGGTTGGCCGAGCTCCGGAATTTTCCGCACCGCACCGACCACACCGCACCAGGTCGTCGAGCACCGCACCGCACCAACTATCATTTGTTGCGCACCAAACCGCACGCACCGGAAGCAAAATGCGGTGCTCCGCACCGCACGCACCAAACTCTAATCTAAGCGCACCGCACCGCACCGAAATCAGCGCACACACGCACCGACATATACAAATGAAGCATATATATATATATATATATATATATATATATATATATATATATATATATATTATATATATATATATATATATAATTATATAGTATATATATATAATATATATATATAATATATATATATATATATATATATATATATATATATATATATATATATATATATAATATATATATTATATATAATATTATATATATATATATATATATACACTCTCATCCTTTCTGCGTCCAACTCTCCGACCCCAGACTTAACCGCTATGCTCAATCTTACATGTACTCTACTGGTAAAGTCTGGAACACAATTCCATCATCTATTTTTCCAACTTCCTATGACTAACACGCCTTTAAAATCTGTGTATCGGGACATGTCGGCCATTTAAATTGATCAAATTTCATAAAAATCGGAGAAGAATTAAAAAAATATTTTTAAGATGTCTTAAATAAACTTAAATATAGCAAAATGAAGTGGGGTATTAGGATACTGATTAAATCCAGGTGAACCAATCAAACCCATTATCCAAAATTCGGAATTGTAATTTTATCCAAACCTCTCAAAATTAGAAATCTGCCATCCCACAATCTTCCTAAAGTCTGGAAATATATGTATATATAGAATCTGTCATAAAGTAATGAATAAAAAAAATAAAAATATTACGCAATTTGTCTGCCAAGACTAATATACTGCAGCATATATATATATTTTATATATATATATATATATATATATATATATATATATATATATATATATATATATATATATTATATATATATATATATATATATATATATATATATATATATAATCTTACGGAACAGAAGATTATCGCAGGATACAATTATTCGGTGCGGTGCGCACCAGGGCCCGCACCACGCACCGCACCGCACCGCACAGTTAATTTTTCTTTGCGCACCGCACCGCACCGCACAGTACTTTCATTTTTTCTTTCGCACCGCACCGCACCACACAGCACCGTGCACCACCGCACCAAAATGACAGCACCACGCACAGCACCGCACCGCACCCGGTGCGTCGGCCAACCCTATATATAATATATATATATATATATATATATATATATATATATATATATATATATATATATATATATATATATATATATATATATATATATATATATATATATATTAATGTTTCAGAAATATTCTTGTCAAATGTAAACCAGAACTGAGAGAGAGAGAGAGAGAGAGAGAGAGAGAGAGAGAGAGAGAGAGAGAGAGAGAGAGAGAGAGAGAGAGAGAGAGAGAGAGAGAGAGAGAGAGAGAGAGAGAGAGTTGCCAACGATATCTTAATTTTGTTTATTATCTATTTATCTTTTTAGATTTATTTAGATAGATTTAGTGTCATTAAATAATTCATTTAATTTATAGTATTTATCTAAAATTTATATTTTT
>SEYY01009529.1:0-2500 GCA_009176605.1 Armadillidium nasatum | reverse complement strand
AATAGAATGTTTGAGTGTGTGTGTTTGCTCTGTAATGTATTGTGAAACTGGAGATAAGTACTCGGCGAGGAAAAGTTTGAATGTCTTCGATAAAAGGTTGAGCCGTTATGGTGTGAGAAAATAAGTAAATAGGATTAGAAATGAAAGAATAAGGGAGATGTGCAGTGGACAGAGAGGGGAAGGGCGTGCTAAAATGATTTGGCCACATGTGTAGAATGAATGAGGACAGGTGAATGGGGGTAGAGGGAGGGGAAGGCCAAAGTGGTGAGATGGATGGATGGAGTGAGAGAGATTTTGGGTGAAAGGAATTTGAGTTTAGAAGAGAGTAGAAGATTCGGAACAGACTGAATGGATAGCGGTGGTGAAGGTGGTTAAAAGTAAGAATGGGTATATTTGTATGTTATAAGTGATTGTGGCTGTCATCCCCCATAGAAAGAAAGTATAGTGATATATATATATATATATATACTTCGTATATAATTATTATATATATATATTATATATAATATATTATATATATTATATATATATTATATATTTATATATATATATATATATATATAATATATATTATATGGGTAAAGTAAGCAGATTTCTGAGCTTTATTTTGGAAAACATCGAAATGCCAATTCAAATTTTTTGTATTTGTGTTATTATTATTTAGTTTTTGCATGCCATTATCTAAGTATTTTTATAATTATTAATTTAGTTTTCTAGCGTACTTAGTTCGACTTATCATAACCTGAACTACCGAAGTTGCCGTAAAATACAGGCTTAAACTATACAAGAACTTGCAATGAGATACAGGCTACTTGCCGTATTACACCACACATACACACATTATATATATATATATATATATATATATATATATATATATATATAGTATATAATATATATATTTATTATATTATATAAATTATATAAACAAAATTTCTCTAAAAAATTATAAAAAATATAAAGGTAAATTAAAAAAATTTCAAATTTCGATTAAAAAAATATCGATATTAAATCAGAAGCTTCTAACCAGCCATATATATATATATATATATATATATATATATATATATATATATTATATATATATATATATATATATATATCTTTATTTCAAATTAATTATTAATTATTGTGGCTGTCACCCCACGAAAGGGAAAGGTAATAGTGAATAAGTAATATATATTAATATATAGGCTTTATCAAGATCAGTATCCTCAAATGTCGATATTTGTAATATCGATATTTGATTTGATATATCGGGATCGCCCCTATCTCTTCGCTCTCCTACCTGTCAATAATATATGTGTTATTGGCTGTAGGCATGATCTTACGGCAACGGTTCAGCAAAAGGTTAGGCCTGTATACCACCAACGCCGGGTCAGGTAATAGGTCGAATGGGTTCATTGACTAATAATAATATAATTTAATAAATAATGATACTTCATAAAAAATCGTTTGAACATGAGGATACTGATCTTGAATAATCCATTATATATATTATATATATATATATATATTTATATATATATATATATTATATTATTATATATTATATATATCTTATTTCAAAATTAATTTTTAGATATATTTCTTTTCAGTTTGTGCCCTTATGTGTACTTTTATTTTACTTTTAATAGAACTTTAATTTCCGTTGATACGTTAACTTTTATGTGCCTTTAATTTTGTTAATAATACTTTAAATTTAAATATTAACTTTATAAGTACCTTTAAAATTGACTTTAACTATATAATTAAATACTTAAATGAATTTACTTAATGAACTGATATAAACATATTTATTAAATTGAGCTTGTGTGAAATTCTGTGTGTGATACTTTTATTTAAGTAAACTTATTATCAAGTGAATTATCATTTCTTTTCACAAACTAATAATAAATATTTTCGAATAACTTACATGTGACATTTAAACATAAAAAATGTTTCTTCATACTATTGGGCATGAATGTATGAGTTGTAGCTCTATAAAATTATTGTATAAATGGAACAGCTGAAATCTGTTTCTAATTAATATCAATAATTCTTTAGAAAACTTTCCAACCAGGGGTTAATAATTTAATAAAGTTTTTTACTTCTATTTCAAACTATTAGAACTTTGAATCTCCGTTGCGCAGATCAAAAATAGCCACTGCAAACCAAAGCACAATTCCTCGCTGTCTCAATTTTAGAGTACACTCTACTACGCAATTAGAAAGCAAAGCCAACATATCAAATACCAGAGACGAACAACAAGAAATGCAACAGATGGCTATCCGTCCTTTTGACGTACCCATGCACATGCTCATCGCTTTTATAGATGCTCCTCCTTCCGGTCACTCCCTGTCTCCCTGTCTCCCTGAGTTCGCTTTTGTTAAGATCATCACATATCTTCATCTTCTACAGATCAAATGCAAAATATTTTCTCTAAATTTCGAGGCAAATCAAAATCAGGAACATGTTTGCATCATAAAACTGCGTCAAATATCAAATACTAAACTACTAT
>SEYY01009528.1:12500-20000 GCA_009176605.1 Armadillidium nasatum | reverse complement strand
AATAATAATAATAATAATAATAATAATAATAATAATAATAATAATAATATAATAATGATAATAATAATAATAATAATAATAATAATAATAATAATAATAATAATAATAATAATAATAATAATAATAATAATAATAATAATAATGATAATAATAATAATAATAATAATAATAAAAATAAAAATAATAATAATAATAATAATAATAATAATAATAATAATAATAATAATAATAATAATAAAAATAATAATAATATTAATAATAACAATAATAATAATAATAATAATAGCATTAGTTTACAGGTATGGAAATCGAATTTGCAGAACTTTTGGATATAAGATAGGGAAGGAATTTGAATTTTATTTAATTTGACAATTCATATTTTTATGAAGCAAATTTCACATTATTTGTAGGTGAAAGGTCAGAGTCATGGGCGTATGTAGCTCAAAACCGAAAGTGGGGGAAGCTTTCTGAATTCAACCTCTTTCATGGCAAAGAAGAGGTCCATTGGGGGATGTCATGCAATAAATACAGAATAACAAGAGAAAGAACATCATTTATTAAAAAAAATATTTCTGAACTATAGTTTGTAAGGATTAGTTGCAAATTTTCTAACTACAGCTTCCACTAATTTCTCTTCGTTTGCGAAAACCCATTGACTGTGAATACTTAGCATGGGGAACCCATTTAACCTATTTGCTCCAATAGTGCTTCTTTCGGCGAAGAGAGCTAAATGAAGGCTCTACAGAGCTTGTTGTGTAGGGCTGTGAAAACAATATCAGAAGCGCTTTTCTAATGGTCGAGAAAAATAATTCGATCTTTTCTAAAACCTATTAGAGTCTTGCGCTTACGGTACCTCATTGCAGTACCTCCTTCAATGCCTTGTAAATTGTAAAAAGTTTCTCAAGATGAAGTACTTTTGTTCCATTCCTCGAATAAATATCTTTCATGTCACTCTGATGTAAATGTGTCAATGAAAATGTAGGTGATTTGTCTGCAGGAAATCTGACTTTTAAAGATATGATGAAATCCAAGTAAAGAATTATTAAAGACCTTCTCCAAAATTCGCATGGATTTTCGGCTGGAGAGTTGCTTCTATACTTTAGTCGGTCAGCAAAGTGATTGGCGGTTATATCAACATTCAAATGTTTTGCAATGTTATTTGCTTTTTCAAAACGTCAGCTGTAACGTTCTTCGCATCTTTCCGATGATGACTTAGCATGTCGATTACAGTTTGAATGTGTTGTTTGACTTTGACTGTGTCAAGTGTCTTCAAATGAAGTGCATTTGTTGCGGGTTCCAGTATAGCTGAATACTTCGCAATTAATGCTACTAACGCAACAAATTTAGATCTGCACACCACTACATGAATTTGATATACATTTTTTCTTGTGGCTACATTTCCACTTCAGCTAATGTCTCAAATGCATAAACATTATCAACGAAGTGATTCATAAAAACACGGATGCACTTGCACTTCTCTGACAATCTAGTCGGACACAGTTTACGAATGTTAGCAATAAGTTTGCTCCGTAAAAAAGACTTGCGGAAAATTTTGATTATCTCATTGATAGTTCCAAAGGAGTTTTGAATTTTTAGAATAACGTTTAAGTGTTCACGACAAGGCTTAGCTTGTGAGAGGAGCAATGGAAATACAAGGCTTTTTACTTCTACCTCAAGATCGCCTGCACACCTTCTTTCCCAGACATGGTGGAACATCCGTCGAAGCCTAACCCCACACACTTATCAGGATCTTGGTTTAAGCTGGTCATAAAATCTTCAATGACTTTGGCACTCTTAGAGTACTATGTTTTCAACCTCTACAAAGCCTAAAAATTCTTCTTCAGTTTCGTTGGCCTTTTCATAGAAGGAACGTAATCCAATTGACATCTGTTTTTTGCCAGAAATATCCGAAGTTTCGTAAGCCAGAATGCTGTAATCGCAAGTTTCTTTAAATTTGTGACGATTTGTTCCCTGATTGTAGCTCCACACATATCAATTATTTAATTTTGTATGGTAGGTGATCGGTATGAGGCGTTTTTCGGTCCGTACTCAAAATAGTATTTTAATTCTGAATCATCTGCTTCGATGCGCAAACGGCATAAGTCTATTTGTTCGCCTTCATCCAAATTTTTGCCTCTGTGAGGTAAATCATGTGAGCTTTTTTTTTAAGAATAAACACTTTCCAAAAGATATGTTGAACTAGACCAAACAGAACCTTGAGGAACACCAAAAATGACAGAGATGAAAGAAATTGTTCCATCAACAGCTGCCCAGAGGGAATTATATGATTAAAAGAAAAACAAGAAAAGAATGGCTAGACTAAGGGAGAAACCCAAAGGAAAGGAGTTTGGAAAACAGAAAAATAAAAAATAAAGGTAACCATTGATGAAAATATTTTTAATTACGTTTAATAAAGGATAAAAATACAGATAAGTTTGGAACACGTGAATGAAAATATATAAGGATAGTGACGATGGTGTTGGTGGCTCCAGGATATAACAGAGTACCATTTTTAAAAAAGTAGAAAATTTTTTAAATCTTGATATTTCTTTTTCCTTTATTCAGTTCCTGAAGTAGCATTCGTTGAATCATTAGTCAAGGAAAGCTATTCCTTACATCTCTTAACTTGTCAATGCGGGCAGGACATCTTTGCCAGCGAGAAAGAATATTAGATGTTTTTTGACCAAATAGAATATTTTGAACGTATCTTGATTTGATTGAATAATTCCTGCTCCTGAGTTTAAACTTCATGGGCCGTTTTGCTCACCACAGGAAAGAGTATGAATTCTAATCCAAATGGAATCTTTGTATAGATAAGTTTAAGAGAAATGTTTTCTTTTCTATGCGAAAGTATGTTCATTTGTGATATAGTGGTGTGGGTATTAATACTACTAGTATGCACCTTGCCGCAAACTGTAATTAATTGAAGAAGCCTCCTTCAAGTTACAAATTTTGGTGTGTGTCATAGTAGTAAGATATTAAGAACTATCTTGAATAAATTGCAAAATGACGATGATTCAACGTTTACAGGTTGTCGGAGTGCGAATTTCAAATCTTTTATTCACTAAACTGTAATTTCTATAAGGGAAAATGGAAGATATTTTGTAATAGAGTAGAAAGGGCAAAAGAATTTTATTTCAATTGGAAAAGTAAATTAATCATATTGACAGGAAATTTGATACTGACGTAATGCTTTCCAGAGATAATTATTCCACCTGGAATTTTAAAAATAAAAAGAAAAAGAAAGTATATTATTGACTCAAATTGTTATGAAAACATGAACAAGAAATGATGAAATATTTTTGCTACTACCTTAATTAAACAATGACATAAATTAAGAAATGACGATATTGATTTAAAATGAATGAAATTTCCCTTCAAAAATGCATGTGCAAACTCTTTCATGAGTTCTGACTTAAAATTTAATGAACAAGGAAACGTCCTATATATATATATATACATATATATATATATATATATATATATATATATATATATATATATATATATATATATATATATATATATATATATATATATATATATATATAATATATATATATATATATATATATATATAATATTTAATATTAATTAGAAAAGACAATGGCTCGTGTTGATTTCTAGTTAACAATTTATGTGAAGCTCAAAGAAAGAGGAATTATATTTAAAAAAAAAAAAAATAAAAAAAATAAAAAAAAAGGCTTGAATGTTTACAATAAAGGAAAAGAATTTAGTCCTTCATCTCATCGGCTCTACAGTCAGGTTCGAGAAGGTCACACAGAGATAACACTTACCAAATCCACTTTTTCATATTTTAAACTTAATTGAAAGACTTTTATATTGGAAATATTAAGGCATGCTATATTTATTACTCTTTTACTTAAAAGTATAACTGGAAATAAAAATAAAGGTCATTATCCAGCTCATAATTTTTTTTTTTGGGGGCAGATATATATATATATATATATATATATATATATAATATATATATATATATATATATATATATATATATATATATATATATATATATATATATATATATAATATATATATTATATATATATATATATATTATATATATATATATATATATATATTATATATATTTTTTTTTTTTTTTTTTTTTTTTTTAGTTTTTAATTTAAATAATTTTCTGTTTTATAATTTCAATATTATTAATAATTCTTAAAATTCATTTTTTCTTTTTTTTTTTTAATATTTCAATTCTTTTTATTTTTAAATCTTTAATTGAAGCTTTTTGAAAATCTTCAAAACAGAATTTTATAATCTTTATTTTTTCGTATCTTTTTTAAGGATTATAATTAGTAAATTATAGGGATGGAGTGAAGTATCGGTATCGGTATCGGTATCGGCAAGTATCGGCATATTTTCCGATACCGGTATCGGTATCGGTATCGGCCTTTTCAGTATCGGTATCGGTATCGGCAAATTTTTTGGATAAGAGTAAAGTATCGGTATCGGTATCGGTAGTAGTATCGGCATATTTTCCGATACCGGTATCGGTATCGGTATCGGTATCGGTAAAAAATTTGGTATCACTCCATCCCTAGTAAATTACATGTTATTATAATTATTTAATTATAAATTATATTTTATAAGCTTTGATTAAAATTTTATTTTTTTATTTTTTAATTTTTCTTTTTTTTTTTTTTTTTTTGAAAATTCCGAAATGTTGGAATTTAAAATATTAAAATATTTTAAAATATTTTAAAAATTTTAATTAAATTTTATATATAATAATATATATATAATATATAATATATAAATATATATATATATATATATATATATATATATATATATATATATATATATATATATATATATATATATATATATATATATATATATATATATATATATATATATATATATATATATATATATATATATATATATATATATATATATATATATATATATATATATATATATATATATATATATATATATATATATATATATATAATATATATATATATATATATATATATATATATATATATATATATATATATATATAGCGCCGTCCGAAGCGATGCAAGTACCCCCATTGGGCATAACCCACGGAGTGATAGGATGGGCTAGACCATTCCGTTTCACTCCGTTGCCCTTTGGTTCGTTCCTTTTCGCGTTTCACCTTCTCTGGGGGTCTCTAGCGTGTACCTCCGCCCCACTCTGGAGTGTCTATGCTCCAACTACCTCTCCACCCCTATTCTTCACACGTTCCCAAATTTTACAAGCGCTTACTCTTACATTATCTTTATAAAAGAAATCAAAATGGCGAAAATTACAGCAGCTGCCTCGGAGATGCTGCGAGGGGCGGCATCCAAAGAATGCCCCTCATCCACCCCTCACTCCATCATCACTTGGGAGTTGGCGGCCTCCGATGATGGGATGGTGCCGCCATGACCCGGCGTCCGGCTTGCCCCGGTGCACGGTCTTCTTTTTTCATTAATTTCTGCAACATTCGAGGTCTTTTTTTATAATTTCTCCTTTGTCGAACACCATCTCTCTTCTTCTAAACCTCATCTCTTGTTTCTAACCGAAACTCAGTTGCTTGAGTGTAATGACAGCAAACCTTATTCTGTTACCTCCTACTGTCTCTATCCTCAATTTTCAGCCAAAGGCGGTTGTTGCGCATATGTGCGCAATGATGTTATTTGCTCTCGTGTCTCTAATTTGGAGTCTCCTGAATTTTCTACCTTATGGCTAAAGCTCTCTTGCAATTCTACTACTAAATTAATTTGTTCTGTTTATTTATCTCCTAACTCTACTGACTATCCAAAATTCTTCGACTATTTAAACTCCAAAATAGAGAACATTCTGTCTTCTTCTCCTTTCTCCGAAATCATCGTTTTAGGTGATTTCAATGTTTACCACGCCAATGGCTTTCATCTAGTTCTCATGATCCAGCCGGTGAACTCGCCTACAACTTTTCTATCCAGAACAACCTTGAGCAGTTGGTGCAACTCCCTACTCGTATCCCTGACCGTCTTGGTGATGAACCCAACATACTTGATCTTTTCCTTACTTCTTATCCTTCTCCTTATACTGTTAAACTCTTTCCTCCTCTGGGTTCATCCGATCACCTTCTTATCTCCGTATCTTGTCCTGTCTCTTCAAGTCTTCCGCAAGAACGGCCCCCGCCTTCGGCGAAGAGACGTTTGTGGCACTTCGGTGCTGCTAACTGGTCTGACTTGTGGTTGTATTTCTCTGATTTCCATGGAATGATTATTGCTTTCGTGGGAGGGGTCCCTCGGAGTGTGCTGAGCGTATAACCGAAGTGATTCTCTCTGGCATGGAGGCGTACATTCCATATTCTTTCCCTTCTACTAAACCTAACAAACCTTGGTTTAACTCTTCTTGTTTTCGCGCTATCCGCCGTTGGGATGCTGCCTTCAGAGATTACCGTCGTCTTAAAACTCCTGAAACTCATTCAATTTATATTTCATCCCGGAATCGTGCAAAATCTATTCTTCGAGATATCAAAAACTCTTTTCTCCGCCGCAAATGCAATAATCTTTCTGGCTCTTCTTCCTCTCGACCTTTCTGGCATTTTGCAAAAAATGTCAACTCTAACTTTGCTTCTTCCTCTTTCCCTCCTCTAGTCTCTTCTGACGGCACAACTGCCATTTTACCTTCTACTAAAGCTGAACTCTTCGCTCAAACTTTTGCTTCTAACTCTACCTTAGACGATTCCGGAGCTATTCCTCCTCCTTCAACCCCCTCCAACTCATTTATGACTAATATTGTAATTTCTTCTAAAGATGTCATTTCTGCTCTCTCTGAGCTTAACACTAAGAAGGCGTATGGTCCTGATGGTATTCCTCCTGAGGTTCTCAAAACTTGTGCTTCCGAGCTTGCACCCTGCCTTGGTAAACAATTCGTCTTTGCCTTTCTACTTCGACCTTCCCTTCTTGCTGGAAATGCTCGCTCATTCAACCTGTGCCGAAGAAGGGGGACCCCTCTCAGCCCTCTAACTATCGTCCTATTTCTTTAACCTCCGTTCTTTCTAAAGTTTTCGAATCTATCCTTAACAGGAAGATTTGGAAACATCTCAATTCTTCTAATCTTATCTCTGATCGCCAGTATGGCTTTCGTAAAGAACGCTCTACTGGTGATCTTCTTTCCCTACTTTCTGACTCTTGGTCCTCCGCTCTTTGGGGTTTCGGTGAATCTTTCGCTGTGGCCCTAGACATATCGAAAGCTTTCGATAGAGTCTGGCACAAAGCTTTGATTTCCAAACTTCCCTCTTTCGGAATCTATCCTTCTCTCTGTGACATTCTCTCTAATTTCCTTTCCGGTCGTTCTATAGCAGCTGTTGTAGACGGCCACCGTTCTTCCTATAAATCTATAAATAGTGGTGTTCCTCAAGGATCTGTCCTTTCTCCAACTCTTTTTCTAATTTTCATCAATGACCTTGTCTCTATTACTTCGTCCCCTATACACTCCTTTGCCGATGACTCCATC
>SEYY01009528.1:0-7500 GCA_009176605.1 Armadillidium nasatum | reverse complement strand
GTATAGCGAGGTACATCAAAATGGTGTTGCAGCCGTTCGAAGATATCGTGAAAAATATCCCAACCGAAGAATACCAAATCGTAAAACGTTTGAGGCCATTGAAAGACGCCTCAGGGAAAATGGGACGTTAAACCCTCTACGAGTAAAAGCCGGTCAACAAAGAATTAGACGAACCGCTAACGTTGAAGAAGAAATACTCGATGCTATTCAGTTATCTCCTAATACTAGCACCAGAAGATTGTCTCTTCGTTTCGATGTGTTCTCTACCAGCATATGGCGAACATTACGGGAACAACTGTACCCATATCACGTTACCCCTGTGCAAGAACTGCTACCACATGATTATAACAAGCGCAGACATTTCTCCCAGTGGTTAATTCGAAAATGCACACGAGATCCTAACTTCCTTGAGCCGCATTGCTCGTTACCGATGAATCCTGCTTTACGAGAAATGGGATTACTAATTATTGAAACACCCATACCTGGGATGATGAAAACCCTCATACGACTGCTACTACACATTACCAACATACCTTTTCATTAAATGTCTGGTGTGGTCTTCTAGGCGACAATTTAGTCTGCCCCTTCTTTTTGCCACCTAGGCTTTCAGGAGTTTCTTACCTGCAGTTTTTGCAGGATAATCTCCATGAGCTTCTACAAGATATTCCGATTGCCAATAGGCAGGGATGTGGTTTATGCATGACGGTGCACCGGCACACTATTCGCATATTGTCACAGATTATTTAAACACAACGTATGGTCACCGATGTATAGGGAGCAATTTATTCTACGTCTGTGGAAACGCAAGAAGAGCTACAAAATCGGATCGAGGTTGCCGCAGCAACTATCAGGCTTCGTCCTGATGCTATACGAGGTGCCAGAGAAGCATGGATACGTCGTGCAGAATGCTGCATTCAAGAAGATGGAGGCCACTTTGAACAGTTACTGTAAATGATGTCCTGCGAAATACATAACTGTATGACCCAATATCACGTTAATAAAGTATTTGTGCCATATGTTTATATAACCTTTATTGTTTCTAAAATTGTAGGGAACCCATACCTAAAATATTGCCGTGCAATTTTGAAACACCCAGTAAATGTATATATATATATATATATATATATATATATATATATATATATATATATATATATATATATATATATATATATATATATATATATATATATATATATATATATATATATATATATATATATATATATATATATATATATATATATATATATATATATATATATATATATATATATATATATATATATATATATATATATATATATATATATATATATATATAATATATATATATATATATATATATATATATATATATATATATATATATATATATATATATATATATATATATATATATATATATATATATATATATATATATATATATAATATATATATATATATATATATATATATATATATATATATAATATATATATATATATATATATATATATATATATATATATATATATATATATATATATATATAATATATATATATATATATATATATATATATATATATATATATATATATATATATATATATATATATATAATATATATATATATATATATATATATATATATATATATATATATATATATATATATATATATATATATATATATATATATATATATATATATATATATATATATATATTATATATATATATATATATATATATATTATATATATATATATATATATATATATATATATATATAATATATATATATATATATATATATATATATATATATATATATATATATTATATATATATATATATATATGTAATTGCTCACCTACGAAACTTGCGTTAAGTGGGAATTGTAGGGTTTTTATTCTTTTATAATTTTAACCAACTCTACTCTGTTTCCTCCTACTGTCTCTATTCTCAATTGTCATTCAAATGCGGTTGTTGAGCATATGTACCCAAAGATGTTAGTTCTCGTGTCTCTAATTTGGAGTCTTCCGAATTTTCCTACCTTGAAGTTTAAGTTCTCTTGTCATTTTACGACAAAATTCATTTGCTCTGTTTATTTATCTTTTAATTCTACCGACTATTCTAAATTCTCAGACTATCTAAACTCCAAAACAGATTACATTCTCTCTTCATCTCCTTTTTCTGAATCATCATATTAGGTGATTTCAATGTTCACCACCACCAATGGCTTTCTTCTAGCTCTCATGATGCAGCGGGTAAGCGTACCTTCCACTTCGCTATCCAAAGTGACCTTGAGCAGTTGGTACAGCTCTTTACTCGTATCCTTGAAAATCTTAAAGATGAACCCAACATTCTAGGCATTTTTCTAACTTCTAAATCTTTCTTCTTATATTTTCAAACTTTATCCATCCCTGGATTCCTCCGATCACCTTATTATTTCTCTATCCTCTTCTATTCTGTCAAGTATTCGACAAGAAATACCCCACCCCACCCCCTCCAAGTGCGAGGAAACATTTGTGTCATTTTGGTGCCTCAAGCTGGTTGGATTTGAGGTCGTACTTTTTTTTATTTCCTGTGGAATGATTATTGCCTCCATGGGAGAGGTCCCTCGGAGTGTGCAGAGCACATTTCCGAGGTGATTCTCTCTTGTATTGAGCAGTACATTTCATATTCTTTCCCATCTACTAAGAATAACAAACGTTAGTTTAACTCTGCTTGTTCTCGTACTATTCGCCGTAGGGATGATGCCTTCAGGGATTACCGTCGTCTTCAAACTCCAAAAGCTCACGCTACTTACAGTATATTTCATCCCGGAATCGTTCAAAATCGATCCTCCGCAACACCGAAAATACTTTTTTTCAAAAAATAAAAAAAAGCAATAATCATTCTAGTTCCCCTTCTTTTCCTTTCTGGAATTTTTGAAAAAAATGTCAACTCTAGCGTTTATCCTTCCTGTTTCTCTCCTCCAGTATATATATAAATATATATATATATATATATATATATATATATATATATATATATATATATATATATATATATATATATATATATATATATATATATATATATATATATATATATATATATATATATATATATAATATATATATATATATATATAATATATATAATATATATTATTATTTATTTATTTTACCATTCACCTTTCCCACTCTCGTGGGGTGGTGCCCGTCACAGTTCGCTCACATACACACATCCACTCTCTATCTCCCTCCCCTCTCACCACGTCCCTCCATCTCACTCTGTCCTCCGCGACTCTCCTACTTCGTCCACATTCAAACCCCCCCCCCCAATATCTCCCTCACCCATCCATCACCTCCATCTCGCCTTCTCCCCCTTCCTCCTCTCTATCTCAGATCTCATCACTCTCCACCATCTATTCTCATCCATTCTATACATATGCCCAACATCTTAATACACCCTCTTACGCTCTGCGCACTACTCCCCTCTTCCATCCACACATCTCTCTTATTCTTTCGTTTCTGATTCTATCTACCCTCCTTACCCCACATATAGCCCTCAGTCCTTTCATTTCAAAAACTTCTAATTTTCCTAATTTGAGCATTCATCACCATGTCTCACACCCATACATTGCAGATGGTAGACACATACTCTCAAACATTTGTACCTTTATTTCCTTTGATATTCTTCCCTTCTTCCAAACTTATCTCAGTCCCCCCATCACTTTAATTCCCTCCGTCACTCTATTCTTTATTTCCCCATCCATCCCTCCTTTCCCTCCACTAACATTCCCAGGTATTTAAACTCTTCTACTTCCTCAAATTCTCTCCCCCCACCTCGACACCCTCCAATTCCTCCCCTCTTGCTGCCTCATCCCTGCCCCCGATTCTCATCACTTTACTCTTTGTCGAGTTTACCCTAATCCCTTTCGATGCACATTCCCTAACAAACTCCTTAACCAACATTCTCAGCTTCCCCCAGATTCTCAAAACACCGCATCATCCGCAAACAACAAGACACTTACCTCCATTCTCCCTCTCCACTTCTTAACCTAATACCCTTCCCTTCCCTTTCCATCCCCCTAACAACACCATCCATTAACACATTAAACAACCACGGAGACATAACACACCCCTGCCTCAGTCCAACTCCCACTTAAACCATTCAGTCAGTTCCCTCCTCACCCTCACCCTCGCTCTACAGTTCTCATAAAATGATTTAACTGCATTCAATAATCTACCTCTCACTCCTCCCTCCCTTAGAACCTCAAACAGTTTCCTCCTACAGACTCTATCATACGCCTTTTCCAAATCCATAAAGCATACATACCCTACTTTATCTTTCTCACGCAATTTTTCACCAATCATTCTCAGTGTAAACACCTGATCTACATCCCTTACCCTCTCTAAAACCTCCCTGTTCTCCCCCACTCTTTCTCTTGTCAGTTCTTTCACTCTTGATATAATACTCTCCCATAAATTTTCCCTACTACACTCAACAGCTTATCCCCCTATAATTCTTACACACCATCTTATCCCCCTTCCCTTTATACAGCGGCACTATGAAAGCATCTTGCCACTCCTGAGGCACTTTTCCCTCTCCCCAACACACATTAAACATTCTCACCAACCAGTCAACTATCACTCCTACTCCCACCCTTATCATCTCCCCATATATACCATCCATTCCTGCTGACTTTCCCTTCTTCAACTTTTCCACACTACTTTTACTTCCTCTCTACTAATACTCCCGCCTTCTTCTAACAACAACTCCTCCCTATTCTCAACTCTTCCCTCGTCTCCCATCCCCGTCAACAAATCACTAAAGTGTCTCTTCCATCTCTCCCCACCTCCCTCTCTCCTTGTACACATCACCATCTTCCCCCCACTCCCTCTCCCGCTCCTCTCTCCCTCTCCTCGCTCTTTACCTCCTTCCAAAACATCTTACTCCTTTCCTTAAAATTTCTTCCAACTTCTACCCCACTCCTCTCCCACTCTCCTTCGCTCTCTTACCTCCCTCTTCACCTCCCTACACCTCTCCTTATACTCTTCCCAGTCCCTACCCTCCTTCGTACTCAAATACCTGCAGAAGGCCTCCTTTTTCCTTTTAACCATATTCCCCACTCTTCACTCCACCATCATCCCCTTTCTTCTACCATTACCTATTTTTTTTACCCCACACACTCTTCTTGCAACCTCCACTAACGCCTCCTTCAGTTTACACCACTCCTCCTCCACCCCTTCCACCTCACTCCCCCCTCTTGTTTATTCGCCTCTCATTTCCTCATCTTCTAACCTCTCCACTCGTACTATCTCCACCACCCTCCTTCTCCTTCCCACTTTCTCCCAGCCTCCTTTAACTTTTATTTTCGCCACCACCAAATAATGATCCGAAATACCCATCGCAGCTCCCCTCAGCACGTTTACATCCAATAACCTACTTCTCCCTTCCCAACCCACACACACATAATCCAACAGTCCCCTTTCCCCATTCACACCACTCACCCAGGTATATTTATGATTTTCTTTCTTTTTAAACCACGTGTTTCCAATCATAAGACCCCTTGCCACACACATTCCAATCATTTCAGTCCCGTTTTCATTTACCCCTTCCACTCCAAATGGTCCTATTACCCTGTTCACCCTTCTTACACCCACCCTTGCATTCAGATCCCCCAGCAGACAAACATGATCCCTACCGTCAAAACTTCCCACACACTCACTTAGACTCTCCCAAAAACTTTCTCTCTCCCTTTCATTTGCTCCTACTACTGGAGCATAAGCACAAATAAAAACCCAATTACTCCCTTCTTAACCTTAATCTTACCCAAACTATTCTAGCCCCCATTCTACCTCTCCCTATTACACAACTCCACCACTCATCTCTCATTACAATTGCTACACCCTCCCTTGCTCTCACCCTCTCATTCACTCCGCGTACATCCCTTTGTATTTCCCAAATGCCAAATCCCCCTCCCCTTTCAATTTCGTCTCTGTTAACGCTAGGATATCCAGCCTCCTTTCCTCCATCACAACTCCCACTTCTTCCCTCTTCTCTTCTTTGTTCACCCCCCTTACATTTAGAGTCCCGACTTTTAATACCTCTGAACCCCCCTTCCTTCCAGACATCTCCAAATTTTCCTCAATCACTCCCGACCTGTGACGTTCTACGGTGGAACCCCCCACCTAAGGATACCACCAGTTCCTTGAGGCCCCCACCCCCAAACTAACTAAACCACCCCAACCTTAGACATACTCCCCCAATCACTCACGAATTCTCCACTGTTCCGAATATTTAAAATTTAAAAAAAAAAAAAAAAAAAAAAAAAAAAAAAAAAAAAAAAAAAAAAAAAAAAAAAATAAAAAAAAAAATTCGACTAAAACTTATCTTAAGATTCCATCAGATAAAAGTTGCCGGATGCTTAATTTTTAACACACCAGAAGATCGTGATTATATTCATAAAAAAGCAAATTAATAAAACACTAAAAGTAGCAAATGGGATATTTAAAACTTGCAATGAATACTAACTTTCTCAACACTGAGAATAAATAACAAAGGGATATTTAAACTTGAACAGAATAACCAAAACCAATTCACCACCACGCTGCCTACCACGTGCAAGTTTATATTTAAAACGTAGCCAATTAATAAAACACTAACAGAAGCAAGAGGGATATTTAAAACTTGAAATGATTACTAAAAATAATAAACACTCAAATAGCAAGGGGATATTTAAAACTTGAAATGATTAACCAAAAAACAATTCACGAAACGTTGCGCTCCACGTATGAAATTCCAAATACACGGACCCTATACAAACACACCCACCCTCTTCAACCGCCAATATATATATATTATATATATATATATTATATATATATATATAAATAATATATAATATATATATATATATATATATATAACTTTCCTCCTCTGTGTTCACCGATCACTTTATCTCAGTATTTGTTCTGTCTCTTCAAGTCTTCCTCAAGAACAGCCCCGCCTTCGGCGAGGAGACGCTTCTGGCACCTCGGTGCTGCTAACTGGTCTGACTTGCGTTTGTAATTCTTTGATTTCCCATGGAATGATTATTGCTTTCGGAGGAAGGGTCCCTCGGAGTGTTCTGAGCGTATAAAAGAGGTGGTTCTCTCTGGCATGGAGCCGTATATTCCATCTTCTTTCCCTTCTACTAAACCTTGGTTTAACTCTCCTTGTTTTCGCGCTATCCGCCGTTTGGATGCTGACTTCAGAGGTAACCGTCGTCTTCAAACTCCTGAAACTCATTCAATTAATATTTCATCCTGGAATCTTGCAAAATCTACTCTTCGAAACACCAAAAGCTCCGCCAAAAATGCAATAATCTTTCTTTCCTTTCCTCTCGCCCTTTCTGACATTTTGCAAAAAAACGTCAACTCTAACTTGCTTTTCCTCTTTCCCTCCTTTAGTCTCTTCTGATAGCACAACTGCATTTTACCTTCTACAAAAGCTGAACTCATCGCTCAAACTTTTGCCT
>SEYY01009526.1:20000-26510 GCA_009176605.1 Armadillidium nasatum | reverse complement strand
ATGGCAGAGGGTAGTATAGAAAAAACAGCCTTCTCTACCCCTATGTCACATTATGAATTCCTTCGCATGCCTTTTGGAGTGAAAGGCGGGACCAGCCACTTTTCAAAGAGGTATGATGATTCCACTGTCTGGTATTCCATGGTCTGAGGTCATAGCCTATCTGGAACGATGTAATTATTTGACCCAGCATCTTTTAAACAACATATTCTTTCCTTGGTAAAAGTATTACATGCTCTCAATGCCAATGGGTTCAAGTTAAAACCCAGTAAAACAAAGTTATGCCGAGAATCCTGTAGATTTTCTCGGACATCAAATTGATAATAGAGGTATTCTTCCTCTTGAAAAGAACCTCTCTGGCGTACTTGACTTTCCTATACCAAGTACAGTCAAACAACTCAGGCAGTTTTTGGGAATGGTTAATTTCTATCGACGCCATATTCCACATTGCTCTTCAATCGCTAAACCGTTATCATGTCAAACTGGTGGTCGTACTGTACGATGGACTGAAGAATGTCAAGAAGCATTTGAAAAACTTAAATCATCATTAGTTGATCCAACGTTACTGGCATTCCCAGATTATAGTCTTAACTCACCACCATTAGAATTGTTCGTTGACGCGTCAGATATTGGAGTGGGGGGCGGTGTTGTCGCAACAACAGGGAGATGATAGTCAGCCCATTGCGTTTATTTCTATGACATTCTCTGATGCACAACGGAAGTATTCTACAGTGGAACGCGAGCTAGCTGCCCTACGATGGGCCGTTAAAGCGTTACGACCATTCCTTTGTAATGAAAAGGAATTTATCATATACAGTGATCATGAGCCATTACAATACCTACACAATATGTCAACTGCAGATGGACGTATTGCGCGAACGTTAGAAGAACTTTCTGAATATAATTTTCAAATTCGCCACATCAGTGGTCGGAAAAATATTCTCGCAGATGCTTTATCCCGCTCTCCTGTACCGGTAATTGAATCAGAGCCTTTAGACGTGATGACTGAGGGAAATTTCAAAAAAAGTTATATTCCCCAGGGTTTTAAGCAAATAACTTTTCCTGGAGGTGGAGATTCTTTATTTCAATGTTTTGCATTCTGGTTGGAAGGGTCAGAAGGGTCTCATGTTGACATGAGAGAGAGGTTAGTTGCAGAACTAATTAAAGACCCGCGCAAGTATAATCTTCATGGAAGAAATCTGTTGAAGAGACTCAGATTGATGGCACACTCAGGTCAAGTACCAATCCCAGAAATAATTCAAGCATTCGCAAATCTTATGCATTGCAAAACTTTAGTTTATTATACTAGTGCTAAACCACTGGTATATGGGGAGGGTTTTACGGACACATGCCATTTATCTTGTGTGTCAGGAATTCATTACAATTTGCTAATTCCAGAAGAAAACGTTAATTCCTCAAGCGATATAGTCTCAATTAATTTAGTTAGAATACATTCTAAAACATCCAATTTACAAATACATAGCACACTATTACAGAACTCTTCAGTAGACATAGACACTCTTAAACATAAACAGCAAACAGATAGGGTTTTAAAAAGTTTATCCAGAGTAGTTGTCAATAAATTGCCAAAGAAACAGTGGCCTAAGAACTTGACTGCATTCAAGTTGGTTGCTGAACATATTCACTTTTCCGAGGGGGTTGTTGTTGGTTAAACATAAAAATGAGGATAAATTCATTGTCCCATTCTCATATATGGTTTCTCTAGCAACGCAGTTCCACGTTGATTATGGACTAGGTAGAAACAAGTTATTGTCTCTTATATATGAGGAACTTTGGAATCCCCGAGTGAATCAAATAGTCTCAGACATTTGTAGATCTTGTCCACACTGTCAAGTGTCTAAGACAGGTACGAATATTGCCAGACCCCCTATGTTGAAGATTAGTTCTTCTTTTCCATATGAGTTACTGGCAGTTGATCTGTTGCAATTGCCGCGCACCAGCAGAAATAATGGCTATTGTCTTGTTGCCATTGACCACTTTTCTAAATTTATCAATGTAGTGCCTCTGGTCAATAAAACCAGTCAAGTGGTCGCAAATGCATTCAAACACAAGATCTTACCTTTCTTAACCTACATTCCTGATCGTCTCTTAAGTGATCGTGGGTTAGAATTTATGGGTGAACCATTTGAAGAAGTATTACATGAATTTGGTATTGAACATGTGGTGATATCAAGTCACATGCCACAATGTAATGGAGTCACAGAACGTGTCAATCGTACACTGTTACAGATATTAAGGACTTTGGCTCAAGATAACCCATCATCATGGGATAACCAGTTGCCTCAAGCAGTTATTTTATACAATAACACTTGGCATTCAGCCATTGATGCCACTCCATCAGATATCCTACTGAAAAACCCACATTCTTTCAAAAGGAACCCATGTTTACAACAGTTCTGGCGGGAACCATCTAAACACTTCTCACCATATCGTGAAGGGGACAAAGTTGCATATAAAGTTCACATGCCAGGTAACCTGGTCATAAACAAATTCAAATCGCGCTATGTGGGACCATTTACTATTCGTCAAGGCTCATGACAATGATCTTACTTATGTAATCTCTAGGGTAAATAAACCACACTCAGAGATTCGTGCTCACTATTCACAACTACGTCCATGGATAGAAGTTCCTCGTTACTTACGAGATAATCCCCATTTCAAGCAATTACTTTCCTCAGAAGAGGTGGATGATGATCATCAGACTACTGATGAAGTAAGAATGGATGAAGAGATAGAAATCATGGACATTGAAGATAATCACGCTGCTGAGCCAGAGATTTTCAATTCATTGGAAACTGAATGTGAAGAAAACGATTTTTTAGGTTTTGAAGTTAATTCAACATTATCTTTAAATGAATATTTGGGTTTTACAAGAGAATATTGTAATATTAGCATTACCAGTGCCAAAACTCCAACTGTTAGTAGCCTAGGTACATCCCACACACCACCTTTTAAGAACATGAACATTACACCCACAATTACACCAGTAGACGCAACATGTGTGGTTTCCAGTTGTCATTCTGTTGAAACATATTTGGGTCAAAATATGGTGAGGGATGAAAGTGATGTAGAATTTGGTTTGAATTTGCCAGGTGAAAAGGAATCTGAATCAAGGTTGAGCTCTTCTCTTAATAGTTGTCGCATGTCAGCTGATCTTTCACATCTTCAGGCCCTATGCTATGTCAGGTTACTGAGGGATCAATTGTTGTTAATGATAGTTCCACAATCGAGAATAACACAAGGTTCAGAGCCCTCAAGTGGAGCAGATTTTGAAGGCTTCACCACAGGCAGGGTGAATACTCGTGATGTTCGGGATATCCTTGGAAGAGATTCTTCATTATATAATCTCAGGTCCCCCGAAAACGAAATGCGAACCAGAGTTGTTGAGACCATGGTAACTACCACTATTAGCACTGCAATTGGGTATAGAACTCGTTCTCATGGTCCTGTCCCAGAATATATTAATGTCTTAGAAAAGCCATTAGAATATATGTGGAAACATCACTAATGCATTCCATACAAAATTATTCTTTTATTAATGTTTTCCAAAATGTCTGATTTTGAGATTTGTTTTTTTTTTTTTTTATTTACATGCATTTTGTTTAATCATTTTCTTATTCACACATTATTTGCATTAAAAATTTATTTAATTTTATTATTTATATATGTTGGTTCTTTAACCCTTCTGAATTACTTTCTAGGATTTTTTATTTTTATTTTTTATTTTTTTGTATATGTTATGTATTTTTTTTTCATTCCTTTGTTGTTTTGTGACAATTACATACAAATATATATTGTATTTTTCAGATAGTGAAAGTTCTGGAGTAGTAAATTATCTACCAATATAACATTTTGTAAATCATCTGCCAATGTAACATTTTGTAAAAAGGTTTTGTTTTTCTCTTAAGAATGTAATTGTTACTGTTGGAATTGGTCAGAGGACTTCGTTTGCATTCTCTCTCTTGCTCACAATCACATATTATTGGCTCGAAACTCATGCAAAGCAGCTATATTGGGGGGATCTTATTCTATGAGGAGGGAGCTTTCTTTCTTTTCTCACTCCTGTATGACTTGTATGATTGTTTGGTGAAAGAAAAGTACCTTTTCTTTGGTGAGGGATAATGTAGAAATTTGCAAATAGGGCACCCAACCCTATACTTACAATCAGAACTCCCCTTCATTTCCTTTTTGTTTATGGGAGCTAAATATCAATTATTATTTAGTTATGACTTGGATGTATGTTTGACAGATGTTAAATCAGCTTTTCTTTCCTTTACAGATAGTAAATAATTTATAAAACCCTAAAGTTTAAAATAGGGAAGACTAGAAAATATTCAGTACAGGAAGATAGCCAGTATTCATTTAATTTGTCAATTTCATCTCCCTTGCAAGGGTAAGTTTACCATTACATATCCTTACATTAATAGGAGGGTTAGACATGTGAATATAACTATTGGGATGGGTTAATGTTTAGATTCATTTAACTTAATAACCATACCCTTTTAGGTACCAATTGTGGAGTCAGTTACAAGTTTGGAACTCATATTGGATTGGGAATCTGACTGATGTTTAGGCCAGATAAGTTGTTTGGGATAATTGCTAACTTCAGATTTTGCAGTTACTTGCTAAGCCGAGCCATAGATCTAAACTCATTTAGAACTGAGCAGGCAAGAGAATGCAAACGATCTCCTCTGGCAAATGACAAGTTAAGTACACCCATTCCGGAATTTGTAAATTTTTGTAATTTAATAACCTACCATAACTATAACTACCTACTGTAACATTAGGATTAGTTGTATATTTTCATTTGTTGAAAAAGTATTCATTAGTTGCACCATACATAAATAATCATATTTGTGTATGAAGTTGCAATTATTGAATAAATCATATACAAATATTTATATTTGTATATGAGAAACTTTTGTAAAATTGAGCACTACACAGATATTTATATCTGTGTATGCAATTAGACTGTTTGTGAATAAATATTCATTAGTTGCACCATACATAAATAATCATCTTTGTGTATGAAGTTGCAATTATTGAATAAGTCATATACAAATATTTATATTTGTATATGAGATCATAATTTGTATAACAGGGCACTACACAGATATTTATATCTGTGTATGCAATTAGTTTTCTAAAATAAGTATTCATTAGTTGCACCATACATAATTAATCATCCTTGTGTATGAAGTTGCAATTAATGAGTGAATCATATACAAATATTTATATTTGTATATGAGAAAGTTTGTAATATTCGTTGTAAGTCTTTGGCGCAATAGTGATAGTAATTAGGGTCATAACAATTCTGGTTCACGCATTTTTCTTATATTAGTACATGGTTTCTGAGTGTATTTATATTTCAGTAAATTTATATATTAGTGGGGTGTATTTTCATTTAGTAGATAGCATCCTGCGTTTTCCTGTAGTTTGTTTTTTTTTTGTTCTAATTTTTGTAAAGTCATCTGTAGAGTCATAAGTCATAGGTATTGGAGGTTTCATTGGCAATTCTTCTTTGATTCACCCAGGCCACGTTAAGGGTGGAGAAGCTTGTAATACGGGGATCCTAAAAACCGACTAGTATCATAAGAGTGGGGAAGTTGTTGACTACCGAGTTTTGGGTTGTTTAAGAGTGTTGAATATTATATAAAATATATATATCTATATATATATAATATATATATATATATATATATATATATATATTATATAATTTAGATCGCATATATATTCCGCATCCGCATATCCGCATCCGCATTGCGATTCAAAATTCAACATCCGCATTTTCGAAAATTCCGCATCCGCATCCGCACTTTCAAAATTCAACATCCGCATCCGCACTTCTCCAAAATTCGACATCCGCATCCGCATCCGCATCCGCAATTAGAAAATATGACTCGATCCATCACTAATATATATATATATATATATATATATATATATATATATATATATATATATATATATATATATATATATATATATATATATGCGAATTGTAGATCAAGAGTGAGGGTGAAGAGAGAACTATCGGATTGGTTTAGCATAGGAGTGGGATTGATACAGGGGTGTGCAATATTTACATGTTATTTAATCTATTGATGAATGGTTTACTTAGAAAAATGGAGAGAGAAGGGAAGAGTATTACGTTGAGAAATATGGAGGGTGAATGTGAAGTGAATGTTTTACTTTTTGCAGATGATGCGGCATGTGTTGGTGGCAGAAAGGAGAAAAGATGAGAATACTTGTGAGAGAGTTTGAAGGGAAATGTGCAAACACGAGATTGAAATTCAATCCAGCGAAGAATAAAGTTATGTGGATTGGAGGTGGGGATGAGGAAATGTGGAGGGAGGAATTGGTTTGTAGAAGTGTGAGAATGGAAACTTGAGGAGGTGAATGAATTCAAATATCTAGTAATGTTGGGTGGAAGGTAAGGGTGGGACGGAAAAAGGAATAAAGAACAGAGTGGTAGAAGGAACGAAAGTA
>SEYY01009526.1:0-15000 GCA_009176605.1 Armadillidium nasatum | reverse complement strand
CTGCCACCTCACCCTCAAATACAGAGAAATTACAAAAAAAAATACCACTCTTCGAATCATTACAGGTTGCACTAGAATCACTCCATTTCACCATTTACACGAAGAAACAAAAATACTCCCGACCCGTGTTCACCTAGACATGATAGGAACCCAATTCTACACAAACACCCTAGACATATCACACTCTTGTCACTATACCCTACAAAACCGCACAAGACACTGTCTAAAATTACCTCCATCACCCCTGCCCTATACTACAGTAATATATTCAGAACCATTCCACCTACTTCAAACAACACGCCACATAACACTAAATTATCTCAACACCCTTTCCAACCAAATCATCTTCTCAATGAACAACCCCCCGACATAACAAATACACAAAACACATTACCACGCAAAACCCAAATTACCCTATCCAGATTAAGGTCAGGCCACCACCCTAACCTACAAGCATACAAACATAGATTCAACATACAAAACACACTATCCCCAATATGTCAAAGATGTATGCAAGAACCAGACACAACAGAACACCTCCTTCTGAGATGCCCCTCCCTTACACAACACAGAACCCTCCATCACATCTTCTCTCTGAGAGACCTTTGGATACGGCCGGCGGCCGTTGTGGATTTCCTAAAGGCAGTGTGGCCCTTCCAGTGAGGAAGGTCCAAGGGGCAATATATATATATATATATATATATATATATATATATATATATATATATATATATATATATATATATATATATATATATATATATATATATATATATATATATATATATATATATATATATATATATATATATATATATTTTATTTATTTATTATTTATTTATTTATTTATTTATTTATTTATTTAATTATTTATTTATTTTACAGATCGCCACCACTTACATGCAGAGCATTTTTCAAGGAAGGGGCACACACAAAGGAAGAAAACTCGCTTAAACACACACCTAATGCACATCCCTCAGGTGGGCGCAGACGGAAACCTTGAAGAGTGGAAGGTTAAATACAGGAGGAAAAATATATGGTAGACGGTTCCACAGAACAGAGGTGGCTGGAAAGGAGGAGGCACGATAACGGGCTAGCCTGGGGTTTCCTACACCCACACAAAATTCGTGCGAAAGCAGGGCACCCCCTTGTGCAACGAGGATGACGCAACGGTAGAGGAATGCGAGAGGCCAATTCCCTCAAGCACCTGCCATTGTAATACCTATAGAAAAGGGATAGTGCGCGAACGTTACGTTGCAGAGATAGGGGGTCAAGAAAGTTTGAAAGTAGGGGACAGTTTATTAATCTTTTAGCTTTAGACTCAACCCTATCCAGAAGAGAGGAGGAGCCGGAGTCTCCCCAAATGTGAAAACAGCACTCCATACAAGGGTGAATAAAACCCCTATATATTTGAAGTAACTGCTCAGAAGGAAAAAATTCTCGCAACCTGAACAGAACTCCCAGCTTCTTAGAGGCCGCTTTACCCACTGTTGTGATATATGGTTTCCAAACAGTTTATTGCTTATGTTTAGACCAAGAATATAAATGTTATTTACAGGTGAGACGTTGAGAGCCATCGAAGAGGATAGGAAAGTTGGGAGGTGTTTTTGAGAGGGAGATGTGAAGAAGTTGAGTTTTTAAAGAGTTGGATTTCACAAGGTTGCTATGACCCCACCGGGAAATCCCATCCAGATCGGCAAGAATAGAAGCGGAAAGTTGAAGACGAGAAGCAACTCCAGAAGCAAAAGAGGGAGCAGATTTGAAATGAGTAGAAGAATATAGAGTTGAGTCATCAGCATAAGAGTGAACAGAGTTAGAAGTGCAGTTGAGAAGATCGTTAATGAAAAATAAGAATAAAGTTGCAGGTAAAGCAGAACCCTGAGGAACACCACAGTTGGCAGAAGAGGAAGAACAAGTCGTTCCATCTAAAAGTGCCGAAGTGGAACGATCTGAGAGAAAACTAGACAGACAAGAGTAAGCAAAGGGAAGGAGAAAACCCAAAGGAAGGGAGCCTGGAGAGCAGCGACGCATGCCATACCCGATCAAAAGTCCTGAATATGACAAGCGCCACCACACAAGACTCCCCCGAAGTCCGTAAGGGCAGAAGACCATAGATCAATAAGATAGGAAAGTATGTCACCAGTTGACCTCGAGCTTCGAAAGCTATACTTGTGATCTGCTAGAAGAGAATGAGACTCCAAATGATCCAGGAAATGAGATTTGAGGAGAATTTCAAAGTTTTTAGACATAACACAAGTGAGAGCTATAGGTCGATAGTTAGAACGGGTCAGAGGAGCTACCTTTTTTCGGGATCGGCTGAACAAATGCACGCTTCCAGCATTGAAGAAAAGTATTAGTATTAAGGCATAGAGAGTAGAGCTGAACGAGGACAGGCGCTAACTCGGAAGCACTCTCCCTCAAAACACGAGGAAGAATGGCATCTGGGTCACTGGCCTTCCTAAAGGTTTGTAGATTTCAGGATCCCATGCACTCGATCATGAGTAATTGCAGGTAGAAACATGGGTCACCTGAGATGAGAAGGAGTAGGAGGAGGTAATGCCAGAATCGAGCAGGGTGGAATTAGATGAGAAAAGGAAGCCGAAGAGATTAGCCTTTTCAGAGGGAGTATTTTCAATAGATCCATCAGAGCGAATAAGAGGAGGAAAGGCAGATTTACAGAAGTTATTAGAGATATTTTTGACAAGAGGCCAGAAATATTTATCAGTAGGAGAGCCATGGAGGTCAGCGCACTTCCTTTTTATGAAAGTATACTTATTCCGTCGAAGAACATCCCTGCAACGATTCCAAGCCGAATGAAAATTAGCAAGAGTGATAGGAGAAGGAGAGTTTTTCCTTTTACGATATGCATTGTTTCTCTCCCGAAGGACAAAAGAACAGTTGCCATCGAACCATGGAATTTGAGGAGAAAAAGATTTAGTTGACGATGGAATGAATCTGCCCATCCCATCAAGGTTCACTGCCCCTACCATTTCAGCAGAGACAGAAGCGTCTCCCGAGACAAAGAAAGATTTACTCCAATGGTAGTTAGCAAAGAAGCGACGCATTGCCCCTCAGTTTACCCGATTAAAGTGCCAAAAAATACGTTTAGGGCATGATGGATCTGTTGAAGAGAAAGCATTATAACTAAGAGCTTTAAAATTATGGTCAGAGTTACCAATAGGAGGGAAAATGGTGTATTTATATCTAGAAGTTGTATTGGTGAAGCATAAATCAAGTGTATTCAAGAATTGGTTAGGACGATCTGGAATGTGTGTGGGTTCCCTAATCAACTGCTCCAGATCGTTAAGAATGCTAAATGATTTGGCTTCCCTCCCACCTGTATCAGTATGAGAGGAACCCAACCACTCAGTGTGGTGTATGTTGAAAACCCCTAAATAAAGGGGTTCAGCATTTGGATAAGAAGTAACAGTCTCGTGAGAAGTAGTAAGATATTGAAAAAAATGGAAAATCTGTTCCATTAGGGAGCAGTAGCAGAAACGCAAGATAAATTTAGTAGTAGGAAGACAGATTTTAAGCCATAAACCATCGAAATTAGAAGATTCTAGATTTACGAGATGTATCACAGGAGTGTTAATGTTAATATAGGCACATACTCGATCATTGAGGCGGAAATTGTGAAAAAAATTGTAGTTAGAGACATTAAGATTACCAGAGAAAGAGTCCCTATCCAGCTGGGTCTCAGACAGAAGCAAAAGGTTAGGACGAGAGTTTGTGAGGTGGTGTTCAACAGATGCGAAATTAGATCCTGGGCCACGAACGTTAGCAAAGGTAATAGAAAGCGCCCTTCTAAACCCAACCCCACGACCACTCAAATTAAGTATTCAAACACACGCACGCACACAAACAAGCAAGCACGCATATATATATATATATATATATATATATATATATATATATATATATATATATATATATATATATATATATATATATTATATATATATATATATATATATATATATATATATATATATATATATATATATATATATATATATATATATATATATATATATATATATATATATATATATATATATATATATATATATATATATATATATATAGCAACCTGGTTTGACACTTGAGATAGTTAGAAAAAAATGGCAGAACATTCTAAACTATCACAGAAAACTGCGTGAAACAGAACAGAGAACTGGGAGAGCGAAATACTATCAATTTTATGATGAAGTTGAAGAACTCTTTCGACAATTCCAGAAGGATAAAGAAACCGCTGAACCCTCTTCTACAGAAGATAATATGCCACATGGAATTGTTTTTGACTCTAATGCGACACATAATGGAGTTTCAGTACCTGAAGTAAACTCTGCTCAAGGGCAGTGTTCCATCTCCAATTTAACTACGCAGTTGGTGGAGGATTCATCCTCTGATGAGGAGAGTGAAAAGGAGCAGCAAGAAGAAGAAAGGTTAAGAGGTAGGGAATTTTTTTTTTACATTTGGATTTTTTAGTGGATTAGTATATGTATTATAAAGTTTGTACCTAAGTAGAGGGATTACATTCTTGTACCCAGCATGTGTGATAAATTATTGTTAATGTTAAAAATGGGTTATTAAGGTTCATTATTTGGCAACTATACCTTGATTGTTTCCACATTTCCATATTAAATAACAATTCAGTTCCATAAATTTTAAACTATGTAAAGAGTAAATATTAAAACTCAGTAAAGAGTTTAGAACAAATTTTAGTATATGATGAATATTTATAATAATGTTTATTTTTAATTTGTTTTAATATGGATTTTATTTGTTCAGGAAAACGTTCAGGGAAACGAAGAAAAAGGGAAAGATTGCCAAATATTTCAAGAGCAGTTGAAATGAGTATGAAAGAATTAGTTTCAGAACACAAACAAATGGTTCATTGTGAGGTGATGAAAACTAAAAGTATAGAAAAGACTTGTGAGGCTAAAGATACACTTAGTAAAGGAATCATAGATGCAATTAACAGAAGAACTGATATTTTAGAGAGACATCAAGCATCTTCTTATCGAATAAATGATATTTATGCAATGTTGCAAAAGTATGAATGTAAAATAGAAAATATGGATACAAGATTACTTAAACTGGAGAGCACCATGTATAGAATAGAAAGTTTACTAGAAAAAATTGTTAATAAGTTAAACGAAAAATAAGTATTATAATGAGTGACTGATAGCCAGCGCTTTCTCACATGGGTTTGTTACTAAGCAGGTCCCATTCCAAACACTTGAATATTGACGAAGACGTGCTGAGTACTTTACCATGTGGGTTCTGAGAGAGCTATTTTAATGATTGAAATTACGGATACCCAGGAAGTTGATACAGTGGACATTCTTTCGGACGATTTAGTCATATAGACTCAGAAAGAAGCACATTGTATACAATGTGAATATCATTGAGAATAACAGAACTTTTTTTGAACAAAGGTTTGGACAACGAATTTTGAACAGAAATAATAAAATGAAGATACAATAACTTAATTTGATTAAGTCAAACTCAGTCAAAATAGAAATTTGCTTAAAACCCAGTCACTTTTAAAACTCCATTAGTTGTGACTAGGGATCCACCGATGCTGGAATTTTGCCGGGGCCGGGGGTTGCCTACAATTTGTAAAGAGGTCAAAAGCACTGAAATTTTAGGTTAAGAAAATTAGATATAATTTTAATTGAGATTTATTTAATTATAAGAAAGGAGTAGAATAGTCAACATTCACTTAATGATTATATGCATTTTCTCCGAAAAAAATTAAGAAAATTACAGATTTTGTATAATATAAAATCAGAAAAGTAAAAAAACTTTTGAAATTTTATTTTCTGATTCACAATAGTGATTCAACAAGTTTACTTAAGTAAGACCCTAAGGTAAAGTTTGAAAAAGTGTAAGATATGAAATTATTAATATAACCTTTATTTATACATATCATTGTTATTTTATTGCTATGTACTAAACTTGCATCATTTAGCTACATTATTTCAAAATTATTTCAGTCACTATGGCTAAAAGATCAGCATGGGAGTATTTACAATGTTTGAGGATAGGCTCGAAATAGTTAAATGTAACATCTGCAGACAGGAAATTAGAAGAGGATCTCCGGGTGCCACAAGTAAAAAAATTTTCAACCAAATCTTTATGGGGGCATCTAAAATGAAAACAAAGATAAACATTCACTAGCAGAAAAGGAGCGGTCAAAAGAAAAAGGAAATATGAAAAAAAAACAGAAAAAAATCTTAATTTTATTATATTTTGTTTGATTTAATCCGCCATTAATAAGTATAATTTGCCATTTTAACACCGGCAGGCAAAACCCCGGTTTTCCCTGATTTTTAACCGTGGCCGGGGCTCCGTTCGGTCCATAGTTGTGATTGTTACTATTTGTTAATAAAAATTAATAATTTTTGGTTACTCCTCTCTTGAGTTATGTGAAAAAGTGTCGCAAAATTAAACCTCATCTTTCAGTCTTTGTCAGTCAATGCGAAATTTTCGCTACTTTTACTTACTAGAGGATTTATTCTTTGTCTAAATATGAAATTGGTAAAAAGGCGTAATTGATACAGAACCTCGTGAAATATTAAAGGGTTAGAGGATGTGGATCTCTCTTTAACAAAGATTTTAGTTAATGTTTTGTTTTGCTCTATACGTGCGGATCAAACCTTGTATTTAAATTACGCAGTGGTTTCAATGTAATTCTTTTTTTTTATTCATTTTATTCCTTGAGAAACTTTGTTTAATCTTCACCCTTATTCTGTAATAAAAAAAAATGCTACCTCAAAGCAGTTGAAACTTGTTAAATATTTTGAGAGGAAAAGTATTGTTTTAAATTTTTATAGTTTAATATTTATATATTTTTTATACATATAGGTGGAAGTACATAGTGTTTATAGTACTTGTTTTATTTACCGTCATTAAATGTAAGGACCAAGTCTGTCTCAAAGTTGAAAGAATCGTTGCTATGTGAGAGGGTAAAACTGGATATATTTTAACATTTAAGTAAGAACGTTGAACTCTCTGATAATTTACAAGTCCTGATATAGTAAGAGCGATCTTTATACTAGATGAGTAACAGGAAGGAATGGAAGGCCGGATAATAAGTCTCTTGGAATGGGTATCACGTTTATTGTTGGAGGGTCACCAAACATAAAAATGTTCAATAGGAATCTAGTTGATGTTCATGTAACATATAAAATATTTCAATGAGAAGAAAAGTCTTAAATTAAATTTTGAATATTTCTTAATTAAACTGTAAAACATTTTGTATTGCGAGTATAATACGAATGAATTTCTCTAAAGTTACAAAAATATTTATTAAAATGCTCCCAGTATATACTACTACTATTAACCTTTCAAATTGTTTCCCAACGATTCTGAAAATGAAAACTAAAACAAGGGGGGAAAAAAACTAGTAACTTTCTTTATAAAAACAAGAATATCATCACTCGACTTGCTTTTAAAGGTGAGTGGTAATATTGAATCGTTCACAATATTAAGAAAAACTACACTATCTTTACTATTTCAATAACTAAATCTACAATCTCTAATCGTATAATTAGTATTACTAAAAAAGTAATAAATTGCTTATGAAATTGGGGATAGTACCTTTTAATTCTTTTAATCTCAAAATTAAAAGATTATTTTGGGATAATGTTGGACATAAACATGACATTCATAAAATTTATAACCATTTAGAATACCTTCAATATGTTCATTAATTAACCTGTTATTCAAATCATAGTATAATATTAAAACTGTTATTAGACTATTTTTTTTTTTAACCTATGGTTATGAAGGTTGATGGTCTATTAAATTCCACCGATGTCTGGGAAAATCTAATAACCGGATTCAATTAAAGGTTGACATTCCCCGTCTGTGCGTGAAATTAAGGAAGTTGGGGAACAGATGAAAGTGAGTGTAATCACGACTTTACCAGTGGGGTATATATAATATTAATTATACCGGTTGTCTTAGAATTTGACAGATAAATGATGAAACCGTACAAAGATGAGTCCCACGAGCTTTCCTTAATTAAAAAAAAAATAATAATTGGTATAAAACGGGCTCAGAGGGTAAGTGTCTTTTGTAATAGCGACAGTATAAAGAGGGTGATGCATTACTTTGACGGCATAGAAAAAGATTGGAAAGAATGAAAAATTCTGGTTTTAGATATATACTGTAAAAGACTGAGTTGAATAAAATTTATTAATTTTAATATTTCATTAGAAATATTTTTTTTAAATTTATTTATTTATTTATTTTTTGCAAACTGTGTGAGTAAGATCGTGACGCAGCAACCTTTATTCGCAAATTTCATTTAATCAAAAAATACAAAAAAAATATAAGCTATCTAATATCTATAAATATAAACTTTAAAAAAAAAAAAAAAAAAAAAAAAAAAAAAAAAAAAAAAAAAAAAATTATGTTAAAAAAAAAAAAAAAATTCTCTGAAAAGAATAAAATACTTTAATTAAGATTGAAATGTGTCAGCATTCATCAATCTAGCGCAAAATATTTATAAATTTTTTTTTGAATAATAATTTATTTTATTATTTTAATCGAATTTGTGCACTTACAATACAAACTTGGTTTAATATTCTATTCAAAGCTCTAACAGTCTCTACTTATATTCGAATTATAGAAATTAATGTTTTATTATTCTTCGAAATTTATGTACTGTGAGTTCCAACGCTAAAAATAAATATATATTTTTTTATTTTATAATATCTTAATAATATAATAATAAAAATTAAAAAAAACAGCACAGAACCATAAAATATTCTTAAAAATAATAATATAATATAGTTTATTTGATTTCTTTAAAATTTAAATAAGGTGAATTGGTTCTATCAGTCGCATTTTCGTCATTTTTATATTAAAAAATTTAAAATAGCTTGTAAAAAAAATTATAATTTTAATAACCTTGAAGAGTACAACTGGCTATATGTATATATATATACATATATTTTCATGTTTCCTCCGATGGGCAAAGGCCGGAGTCCTACCAAATTCCACCGGAGTTGGGAAAGATCTATTATCATGGTCGATGGTGGCCGACGTGTCCAGATACACGGCGTTTGAAAGTATGCAAGTCAAAAGAAGTTGGGAAAATAGATGAAGGTAGTGTGTTCCAGACTTTACCAGTAGAGTATATGTAAGGACTGAGCATAGCGGTTATAAGTCTGGGGTCGGAGAGTTGGACAGAGAAAGAATGAGAATGTGTAGAAAGGCGTGTCGCACGAGCTCTTCTCAATGGAGGAGGTATGCGACGAGAGAGTTCAGAAGAGCAGTGTCCGTTGTAATAGCGATAGTAAAGAGAGAGTGACGCAACAATTCGACGGGCAGAAAGAGATTGAAGAGAGTTAGTAAGAGCAGGAGAGTTGATGAGACGAAATGCCCTTGACTCCACCTTCTCTAGGAGAGCTGTATGTGTGGAACCACCCCAGATGTGCGAAGCATACTCCATACAGGGGCGAACAACACCCCTATACAGAGCAAGCAACTGGGGTGGCGTGAAGTAATTCTGAAGGACGCCTCAGAACACCCAACCTCTTAGAAGCTTGTTTAGAAAGAGAAGTAATGTGATCTTTCCAAGAAAGATCACGAGAAAAAAAGAAACACCAAGAATATTAAGAACAGATGAAGGCTTGAGTTGTGTGTTTTCGAAGAAGATATCATAGTTGTGTGGAAGATTGTGTCGAGTGGAGAGATGAAGGAATTGAGTTTTTGAGGCATTGAAAACAACCATGTTTTCTCTGCCCCAATTTGAAATACGAGAAAGATCAGAGGTTAGTTGCTCCAAGGCTACCCTTCTCGAGTCTATCAACTGCTGTTGGTGGGACGTTTTTCAAACTGGAAGGAATAATGAAGGGTGGAGTCATCAGCATAGGAGTGGATAGGAGATGAGGTGATAGAGAGAAGGTCATTAATGAAAAGTAGAAAAAGTGTAGGTGATAGGACAGAACCCTGAGGAACACCACTGTTAATAGATTTAAAGGATGAACGGTTGCCGTCTACAACAGCTGCTATAGAACGACCAGAAAGGAAATTAGCGAGAAGATCACAGAGAGAAGGATAGATACCGAAAGAGGGAAGTTTAAAAATCAAAGCTTTGTGCCAGACTCTATCGAAGGCTTTCGATATGTCCAGCGCGACAGCAAAAGATTCACCGAAATGCCGAATAGCAGAGGACCAAGAGTCAGAGAGAAGGGAAAGAAGATCACCCGTAGAGCGTTTCTTACGAAAGCCATACTGGCGATCAGAGATAAGATTAGAAGAATTGAGATGTTTCCAAATCTTCCTGTTAAGGATAGATTCGAAAACTTTAGAGAGAACGGAAGGTCAAAGAAATAGGACGGTAGTTGGAGGGTTGAGAGGGGTTCCCCTTCTTCGGCACAGGTTGAATGAGCGCACGTTTCCAGCAAGAAGGGAAGGTTGAAGTAGAGAGACAAAGACGAAATAGTTTACCAAGGCAGGGTGCAAGCTCGGAAGCACAAGTTTTGAGAACCACGGGAGGAATACCATCAGGACCGTACGCCTTCTTAGTATTAAGCTCAGAGAGAGCAGAAATGACATCTTTAGAAGAAATTCTAATTTTAGGCATAATTGAGTTAGAGGGGGTTGAAGGAGGAGGAATAGCTCCGGAATCGTCTAAGGTTGAATTAGAGGCAAAAGTTTGAGCAAAGAGTTCAGCTTTAGAAGAAGGTAAAACAGCAGTTGTGCCGTCGGAAGATATTAAAGGAGGGAAAGAGGAAGAAGCAAAGTTAGAGTTGACATTTTTTGCAAAATGCCAGAAAGAACGTGAAGAAGAGGAACCAGAAAGATTATTGCATTTTCTACGGAGAAAAGAGTTTTTAGTGTTACGAAGGATAGATTTTGCACGATTCCGGGATGAAATATAATTAGCGTGAGTTTCTGGAGTTTGAAGACGACGGTAATCCCTGAAGGCAGCATCCCTGCGGCGGATAGCACGAGAACAAGCAGAGTTAAACCAAGGTTTGTTAGGTTTAGTGGAAGGGAAAGAATATGGAATGTATGCCTCCATGCCAGAGAGAATCACCTCGGTAATGCGTTTTGCACACTCCGAGGGACCCCTCCCACGGAAGCAATAATCATTCCACGGGAAATCGAAGAAGTACGACCGCAAGTCCGACCAGCTTGCGGCACCGAAGTGCCACAAACGTTTCCTTTCCGTAGAAGGGAGTCTTTCCTGCGGAAGACTTGAAGAGATAGAAGAGGATACAGAGATAAGAAGGTGATCGGAGGAACCCAGAGGAGGAAAGAGTTTAACAGTATAAGGAGAAGGATTAGAAGTTAGGAAAAGGTCTAGAATGTTGGGTTCATCTCCAAGACGATCAGGGATACGAGTAGGGAGCTGCACCAACTGCTCAAGGTCGTTTTGGATAGCGAAAAGGAAGGCACGTTCACCAGCTGTATCATGAGAACTAGAAGAAAGCCATTGGCGGTGGTGAACATTGAAATCACCTAATATGATGATTTCAGAGAAAGGAGAAGAAGAGAGAATGTGCTCTATTTTGGAGTTTAAATAGTCGAAGAATTTAGGATAGTCAGTAGAATTAGGAGATAAATAAACTGAACAAATGAATTTAATCGTAGAATGGCAAGAGAGCCTAAGCCATAAGGTGGAAAATTCGGAAGACTCCAAATTAGAGACACGAGAACAAACGACATCGTTGCGCACGTATGCACAACAACCGCCTTTGGCTGAAAATTGAGGATAGAGACAGTAGGAAACAGAATAGGGTTTGCTATCAGAACGCTCAAACATCTGAGTTTCGGTCAAGAATAAGAGGTGAGGTCTAGAAGAAGAGAGGTGATGTTCAACAAAGTGGAAATTAGAGTGCAGACCGCGAATGTTGCAGAAATTAATGAAAAAAATAGACCGTGCATCAGGACAAGCCGGCAGCCGTGTCCTGGTGGCACCAACTCCCAAGTGGCGATATTCCATGAAATTAAGCGTGACGTCACACTTAAGTCAGCGGCAGCGAAAATAATTTTTAGCAGATTCTTTGATTTTTGTGGGACACTTCGCTATTGTCAGCTGAGTTATATAAACAAACGTAAATATATTTTAAAACCTAATTTAATCAGTCATTTAATTAATTTAGCAATCACATTATTTAATTAACATCAAAATGTCATATGTAGGAATATATAAGATAACATATAAGTCAGACGAAGATTTTAAAAAGACTGACGGCATCAGTGATTAAAAACACTGGAACCAACGAAATTCCGAATAATTAATTTGTTACATTTAAAACAAATTAATGATCCGAAAATGCTAAAATGATTTTCTGTAATAATTTGCAAACAAATCTATCTGAGTAAGAATATTTTACAAAGGTATTTATTCTAAAAGAAGGCGTTGGCCTTTGATTACATTACGTGACCATTCAAGATTGGGGCAGTGAAAAGTGAAGATGTAAATTTTTATCTTCAATTTCTGTTGCCGGGAGCAAAAATAACTGCAGCAAAACTAGTGGGACGCGATTCATGGGACACTTCGCTTTAGCAATCTTCAAGATCTTTAAAGAATCTTGACCGTGGAACTCCTCCTAAATTTTGTCCCCATGAATTCAGGGTTTATGGATCTTAAATTGACATATCTCTCTTTAATTTTCAGAAATGACAAGAAACCGTTCGGTGACTTTGGTCATTCTTGAAGTGGATAAAGTCCAAGTGAAAAATATTGAATTCGTTGTTAGTTTATGTCCAAAATTCTTTGTTATTATCACTGAGAATGTATATTGAATATTTGTGTTAGTTATAAATATTAAAATTAACAAAAAAGAAAGAAAGTATTAGTAACCATAAAATTAGTTTTTCGAAGCCTTACCTTGGGTTTTTGGTAGGCCCGTAGTGCTATGTTAATTTTTTACTCAGTAAAAGTTTAAATAATAGTAATCAAATGAGTTTTGATCCAACTGTACTTTTATGATGGAAAAGTTGAAAACGGAACCCTTGAATATTAATATTAATTGGCCCACTTATTGTAGCTTATCTTTTGCTATACATACCATAAGTGAAGAGCAGAAGCCAATAGAACATTTTATTCAATATTTTTATTCATTTTTTCAAAAGAATTAATATGGATGGATGAATTGTTTGATGATTTTTAATTTAAGGTACATTCTATTATTGATATGTTCCATTTATTTACTTCTTGTAGATGGAAAAAATTGACCACAAGATTAAAAATCAAAATCCATCCCTAGGAAGGGTTATTAGCCCTGTCAGTAGGTTCATTCGAGGATGAACCAAGGGTTTTATGGGCTGATTGTAAATATTTGCTGGCTGGCCAGGCCTATCACAATTAATTACAATAAATCTTCAAGGCCTAATTACATACTTGTTAGAGTTCTAATGAAAAATAATGATAATGTAAATAGTTTTATTATTTAGTAGGTCTGTTATTGTGATATTAGAAAACTGGAAAGTTACTCAATGTTCTAATTTATTGAAAGTATTATAATCTAATTTAATATTTATACAGCATCAAATTAGCATATTACTAATATTTATTATCTTTCACTGTAACATATATATATAACTTTTTAAGTATAGATAAAAATGATTAATAAGTAAGTGGTTTTACTTATATATATATACAGTATATATGGTAAAGGTTAAGAAGTTGTCTGACCTTTCGATATATAGAAATATTGAAATAAATACCTATATAGATTTTTTTTATATTTGTATTATTTACCTTTCATTTTATTTATGCCTATTAATTATTATTATTATTTTAATTTATTATTATTATTTAGTTTTCTAGCATACTTAGTTCAACTTATCATAACCTAAATGGTCAAGGTTACCGTAGAATACAGGCCTATTGCTATATATACATATATATATATATATATATATATATATATATATATATATATATATATATATATATATATATATATATATATATATATATATATATATATATATATATATATATATATATAAACTTTGCCTTTTTCTCTGATCTTGTTTAAAAGAGTCAAATATTCCAAATTGCAAACTTTCTCTGCAAAAGTTGAACCAATCAATGACTGAAGTCTTACTAATATCAACACAATTTGACACCTGCTTTACCGTTAAATTTTCAACAAAAAAAAAATATATATATTATATACATCTTCTTAAGGTATGCATATCCGGAAACTAATAGTTTTTGTTTAGAGAAATACTCATCTTAAACCCATAATATTTTTTGTTGCAATAAAAAAAAAATTTTTATAATTTTTTTTGAAATAAAAAAAAAACATTTTTTTTTTTTTTTTTTTTTTTTAATACTTGTCACATTCTTTTTCGGTAACTACTAATTTAAAATGTTGCAAATACGAAAGAAGTTTCTAATCTGTGGAACAAATTTCACTTAACATTTATCTTAATACAGAAAAGTATAACTTGTCACTATGGAAGGTAAATTATTTCTAAAAATATTGGAAAAAATTGAAATTTGAAAATTGTTGGGTATAAAAGAAAATTATTACTTATAAGATGCTCATTTTTTTTGCTTAGAATAATTTTTTGTGTACCTAAGCATTTTTTGCTGCTATGCCTGGTAAAATTTTTAAATTTTCCCATGCACATTTTTTCAAAAAAAATTTTACAAAATAAAATATATGAATCCTTGCTCAATGGTACAACCTCTAAAAATTTCATATAGATTGGTAGTTTGGTTAAAAATAAAAATAAAATTTGTCAAATTTTTTTTTGGTTAGTTTGACCCTATTTCCATAAAACAAATGTTTTCTAAACTTTAAAGGAAATTTATATTATTTTAAATGCAATCACATACCTTTGTATATTCTAACTCTACTTGGTTGGATTTATTTAAATTCAATATAAGTTTTTATTGATAAACACTTTAGAAAAAATTTCAAATTTTGGCAAAAAAAAATTCCCTAAAGAGGGGATATGTTTTTGAATTATCATTTACTAAATTTATTTTATATAAAACAATGAAAT
>SEYY01009525.1:0-20000 GCA_009176605.1 Armadillidium nasatum | reverse complement strand
TCTGAACAAAGTTTTTCTTCTTATGTTGTATAAAATACAACAATTTTTAACTGTTGTAAATAGGAACCTTTCTCAATCTTGTGAGTTTTGAAAAGATTGATATGAAATCTGTTCCAATTCTCATGTGATCTCAACTACTGAAGAGGAGGTTCATGAGAATTGGAACAGATTTCATATCAATCTTTTCAAAACTCACAAGATTTGAGAAAAGTTTCTAATTTAAAACAGTTAAAATTCCAATTTCGAAGCAAGCAAACTTTTTTCATTCTAGTCGCAGATGATGATGATGATGATGATGATATCAGCTCCAGTTTCTTTTTTCTTTTTTTAAATAATAATTACTAGGAAAGAAGAGTTTTAAAATTCAGAAAGATCAAAAACGAAAAGGATCTTCCCAACATTGGACTTGATCAAATTCCTCAAAGGTCATTCAAAGCAAAATAACGAGCAAATATTCTTCTGCCCATGTTACAAACCTGTTCAAGTGTAATTCCAACATCTTTGTTGTTCTTCGAAAGCAAAACTCCGCAGCAGGAACATTTTAATGCATTGGCTGAACATATGGCTGTCCTAGGGGGTGTGGCGAAGGAAGTAGGGATTTGATTCAACGTCGGCACTACAGCCTCTTCAAGTTTCCCCTTCTGCAAAAAGAAGAGAGAGAGAGAGAGAGGTAGGATTTAAAAGTCCCAAAGAAGAAGTGATTCAAATTAAATAAAAGCACAGAATTAGATTCAGTTAAATATGATCCACTGTACATTCCGCAAAGCAAATCTTACAATTTTAACTCTTCAAATATTTAATGTACAATTTTGAAGCTGGTTTTAGATTCCCAAAATATGTTGATTCAGCAATTATTGGTCCAGAGTCCTGGTTAAAAAACTGACTAAAACATTTTAAACAAAAAAAAAACAAAAAAAAAACAAAAAAAAAATTAAAAAAAAAAAAAAAAAAAAAAAAAAAAAAAAAAAAAAACAAAAAACACAAAAAAAAAAAAAAAAACAAAAAAAAAAAAAAAAACAAACAAAAAAAAAAAACAAAAAACAAACAAAGAAACCAACCTGGCAAATTGGACAAATAACATCGTCGTGCAGGAAAAGTTTCACTTTTGAGTCCAATTCTTTTGATTCGTGAAGGAAAAACTCGTTCATTCGCCATTCTTCTGTTTATCATAATAATAATAATATATAATTATATATATATATATATATATATATATATATATATATATATATATATATATATATATATATATATATATATATATATATATATATATATATATATATATATATATATATATATATATATATATATATTTTTTTTTTTTTTTGGGTGGGGGGGGGTCCTCAACAGGTTGTAAACACTGCTCAAGAAAATAATAATAAATGATTGTATAAATATTTTTATTTTATATTTTTAATATGATAAATAAAAGAATTAAAAATAAAAAAAATAAATCAGCTTTTTAAGTTATAAAATAAATATATATAAAAAAAAAAAAAAACATTATTCACATGCGAGAAAAATATATTAAACTTTGTTTAATACCAATATACAAAAAAATTAAAAAACGCTGAATAATTATACTAAAGAGAGAAAAAAAACAATACAAGAAAACTCTTTTGGGGAGAAAACGAAATGAAGTTACTGCGAATTGAATGTCAAATTGAATATGAGAGGTAAAAGTAAGGTCAATTGTAGGTGAAAGTACCTTCACCTGGAATTAGCTGTAGGGGAGCGTAAGGGAGTTATTTTCAGAAATAACTACTGAAACAGTTGGGAGGTCAAAGGGCAGCACCTTTGCATAAAATCAGTCAACTGTAAAAGACCTTAGAGCACGTAGTTTGGATTTGATGGGCAGCACCTTCGCACAGAACCAGTCAACTGTAAAGGACCCTAGAGGAAATAGTTGGGATATCATGGGGCGGCATCTTCGCACAGAACCAGTCAACTGTAAAGGACCTTAGAGGAAGTAGTTAGGATATGATGGGGCGGCATCTTGGCACAGAACCAGTCAACTGTAAAAGACCCAAGGGGAAGCACCCTCGCCTCATTCTTGGGTGTTTAATTTCTAAAGTTAATAATGTACTAAATTCTTTTATAACGATAAGAGAGGAAGTCATTCTAACTTCATTTTAATAATTCTCATTGAAAATGAGTTTCACCTCTTTAAATATTATTTCTCAATGTTTTTTTTTTGTTTTTGTTTTTTAGCAAATCCTTAAATATTATACTAACGACGTACATTTGTCTAGATAAACACTTGAAACTGATAAGAAAAAATGTCATATCTCTGAGAAGCTACATAACACAAAAAAACACACGTGACAAAAAAAATGTAAGAATTAAGTGGCACACATACACACAAACAAACACAAATATATCACAATAACCAACGCTGAGCCCAGCCTCTTGTGTTAAGAGTGAGTCAATGAAAACGGATTTTCTTAATCCAAATGAATACCTTCGTTCTGGAGTTCCTTTTGAATTTCCAGGAGAGCTTCTCGCATCACTTCATCTTCAGGATCTTCAAACCATGAACTTGAGTCTGATCTTGAGCTAAAAAAAACATATATATATATATATATATATATATATATATATATATATATATATATATATATATATATATATATATATATATATATATATATATATATATATATATATATATATATATATATATATATATATATATATATATATAGGTATCGAGATTCAATTTCCAGTTCAAAAGGGGTTTCCTGGGTTTTGGGGAATTAGGAAAAAAAAAAACCCTACCCACCCCCAAAAAAATTTAAAATAAAAAAAAAAATAAAATTTGCAGCAGCAAGCATGTCGGCCTTTTACTTTACCTGATTTCTGGATTTGTCCATCTCTTGTGGAAATTGAAAAAAAAAAAAAAAAAAAAATCGGAAGGCATCTAAATTTGACTTTTAAGTTCTATTGAGATTGAACGTGTCGGCCATTTGCTTTTTTACGACATCCTCCATTTTACCAACTCTGCATATATATATATATATATATATATATATATATATATATATATATATATATATATATATATATATATATATATATATATATATATATATATATATATATATATATATATATATATATATATATATATATATATATATATATATATATATATATATATATAATAATAATAATAATAATAATAATAATAATAATAATAATAATAATAATAATAATAATAATAATAATAATAATAATAATAATAATAATAATAAATTTTGGTCAGTGCGCATCGTACATAAAGAATTTAGATTTGATTTGCAAATTTTGTGGAATACATACCATTTACTTTTTCAAATGCCTTCTAATTGTTAAAACTTTGCATAAAATATGAATAATTTTAATTTCAATACAATAAATTAATGTTATTACAATCTTTTCTTTTATTTTAACACTGAAATCCAAATTGGAGAAAGCATCATCGCTTTTGTTTAGTAGTACTATATGCAGCTTCAAATCTCCCTCTGCGAGAGTTGCCAATTGTTTCAATATTAATTAAATTACTTGTTCGAAACTTTTCGTTTGATTTGTTTATTATCAAATTTAAATGAAAAAAATACTAATAAAATAAAAACCAAGAAAATAATAATAATTGCAATAATAGTAATAATAATAATAATACTAATAACAATATTTAGTAATAGTTTTTGGCCCAAAAAACTGCGATTTTAATTCATTGCAATGCAAGAGAAAACGGACGCAAATTTTCTAATTTTTTTTGCTAAAATATCAGCTGGTATGCAAGTGGCTTGTGTGTTTAATATGTACAGACACACACACACACACACACGTATATATATATATATATATATATATATATATATATATATATATATATATATATATATATATATATATATATATATATATATATATATATATATATATATATATATATATATATATATATATATATATATATATATATTATATATTTTAAAAGATGGGTACATTGCATTCGAAAATGGAAGAAGGAAGGAAGGAAGTAGTAGTCCATACAAACAGACAGACAAAAAAAAAAAAAAAAAAAAAAAAAAAAAAAAAAAAAAAAAAAAAAGTAAAAAAGTAAAAAAAAAAAAGTAAAAAGTAAAAAAAAGTTTTTTTTTTTTTTTTAAGCTTCCAAAATGGCTTGAATAGGATGATAAAAGAAATTTGCATAAAATAAAAAAAAATAATAGCCGACACGACAGACAGACAGGCAGGCAGGCAGTGTATTTTTACTATAAGCAAGCAAGTGTGAATGGAAATGGAGTAGTAAAAGTAGTAGTAGTAGGGTTGTGAGATGCCGCCATAATTTTTTGTGGAGATAGGGTAATAATAGTTTAAATGAAGCAGTACCCGGGATGTTGGTCTTTGAATAGGCTGTGTGTCGTAGTCTCCTCCTCGTATGTATTATTCGTTCGAAGCGAAGCTCTCTCTCTCTCGAGAGAGGCGGCGCAGATGCCAAACGTAAACGTGTGGCGTTTAAGATTTTGTTTTTCAATATGATTTACTCTCTTTTTTTCATCACTGTGTAATATACAATGTAAATAAATATAAATAAAAAAGTAATAACAATAAATAATAAAACAAATAAGTATGAATGAAGCGGTAAAAGTGGAGACGTGGCACATGCAGCAGCAACAGCCATTGTGTTAGACTTTACATTAGATTTTTTTGATATTTGCTCTCAGCGTAATTGAAATAAATAAGTAAATAAATAAATAAATAAATAAATTAGTAAATAAATAAATAAATAAACTAAATAAATAAATAAATAAATAAATAAAAAAATAATAATGGAAGAACTAAATTTTTTCGATTGTGCTCCGAAGAGAGAAAGAAGCCAGTAGTAGACTCAAAACTTTTTGCATTCTCTCTCTCTCTCTCTCTCTCTCTCTTTAACAAAAACAGCAGCAGCACCAGTAGAAACAGCAGCAACAACAACAACAACAACAACAACAACAACAACAACAACAACAACAACAACAACAACAACAAAAACAAGAACAACAAGAAGTCTCCTTGCTGCCTGTGAAATAATTTTTTAAGACCTCTGCATTCTTTTCCGTTGAACATTTGCATAAGTGTTCCAGTTCTTATAACTTTCTTATCAATGGATACTTCGGCTTGATATTCTACCTATATAAGCATTTGGGCCTCCTGATTTCAAAAATATAATCCCTGTTCTTCTATCTATTACCGTTTTTTAGTTAATGGCCGAGAAACATACCAGGGTGACTTTACGTGTTTTTTTTGCCGAAGAAGGACAAATTTCAATTTTTTGGGCCTACCCTTGCAGATAGTGCAACAACATAAGAGACCTTTCGAGTTTCAAATGACACGTACAATTCTCATATCAAATATTTTGGCTCTAGCTCAAATATTATAGAAATTGTAAGAAATTTCACATATCTGCTCTCGTATAATTTTAAAAAAGCATTGTTTGGAACTGCAATATCTTTTGAAAGGAAGCTTGTAGAAACATGAAACGTTCATATTCGGAATCAGCGTTACGGGAACTACTTTTAAGGCCAAACTTCAAAAAAAAAAAAAAAAAAAAAAAAAATATATATATATATATATATATATATATATATATATATATATATATATATATATATATATATATATATATATATATATATATATATATATATATATATATATATATATATATATATATATATGAGTGTGTGTGTGTGTGTGTGTGTGTGTGTGTGTGTGTGTGTGTGTGTGTGTGTGTATGAGAGAGAGAAAGAAAGAACCACTTGGATCCTTTAAAAGGGCTTTGTCAAATTTTCAAAAATTGATTATTCCAATTTTTCACACGTTATAACTTTGTTAAAAATGGATAAATGGGCTCGATATTGTGCTTACATAAGCACTTTTGCCCCCTGATTCTAAAAATGTATTCGCCGTTCTTTTATCTATTACCGTTTTTCAGTTAAATGCCCACAAACATACCATATTGAGTTATACCCTTTTTTAAGAACCTGGCTTCCTACCAATGAGAAGTTTAAAGTTTGAGGGGCTATATCTCCTCAACGGTTTCTAGATACAGGAACGACTTTAGAGTTTTCGAGTTTCAAATGACGCGTAGAATGTGGGTACCAAGTACTTTGGCTCTAGTTCAAGTATTTTTGACACTGTAAGAGGTCAAAAACCGGTTTTGACAACATTTTAAAAAAAATGCAATTTTTTTTTGGAGTGGGTGGGTGGGTGGGAAGGGCCATATCACTCTAAATGATAATAGTAACATAATAGAACGAATGTTTATTATAAAAATAGATAAAAACCCTTCTTAATACAATATTTAAATTAAAACTATAATAATAATAATAATAATAATAATAAAGAATGTCACAACAAACATCAAATCAAAAATGACATCCAGTCACAAAATGAACACGTGACTAAAATGTTTGATGATCCACCATTCTCCTCGTCGATGACACTGAAGCCTAAGGTACAACTACTACTACAACCATTGTTGTGGTTATTGATGGTATCATGGAGGCACCTCCGAACCTGCAACAAAAATAAATATAAAAATAATCCAGTAATAAATAGGTATTTCAATAGGTATTTAAACTTTAAAATTATGATTAAAAATAAAAAAAAAGCAAGCTTTTTCGTGGGAGTTTCTCTATTATTCTATGACCCTCAAGGAGAGTCAAACACAGAAGAATTTCAACCACACAACCAACAAACACTATTAGTTAGTCGAGTCAATTGTGGTTCTCATTTCGTTTGAACTTTAGTTAGTACTAAAATATTTTGAGTTTTAGTATTCTGAACAAAGTTTTTCTTCTTATGTTGTATAAAATACAACAATTTTTAACTGTTGTAAATAGGAACCTTTCTCAATCTTGTGAGTTTTGAAAAGATTGATATGAAATCTGTTCCAATTCTCATGTGATCTCAACTACTGAAGAGGAGGTTCATGAGAATTGGAACAGATTTCATATCAATCTTTTCAAAACTCACAAGATTTGAGAAAAGTTTCTAATTTAAAACAGTTAAAATTCCAATTTCGAAGCAAGCAAACTTTTTTCATTCTAGTCGCAGATGATGATGATGATGATGATGATGATATCAGCTCCAGTTTCTTTTTTCTTTTTTTTTTTTAAATAATAATTACTAGGAAAGAAGAGTTTTAAAATTCAGAAAGATCAAAAACGAAAAGGATCTTCCCAACATTGGACTTGATCAAATTCCTCAAAGGTCATTCAAAGCAAAATAACGAGCAAATATTCTTCTGCCCATGTTACAAACCTGTTCAAGTGTAATTCCAACATCTTTGTTGTTCTTCGAAAGCAAAACTCCGCAGCAGGAACATTTTAATGCATTGGCTGAACATATGGCTGTCCTAGGGGGTGTGGCGAAGGAAGTAGGGATTTGATTCAACGTCGGCACTACAGCCTCTTCAAGTTTCCCCTTCTGCAAAAAGAAGAGAGAGAGAGAGAGAGAGGTAGGATTTAAAAGTCCCAAAGAAGAAGTGATTCAAATTAAATAAAAGCACAGAATTAGATTCAGTTAAATATGATCCACTGTACATTCCGCAAAGCAAATCTTACAATTTTAACTCTTCAAATATTTAATGTACAATTTTGAAGCTGGTTTTAGATTCCCAAAATATGTTGATTCAGCAATTATTGGTCCAGAGTCCTGGTTAAAAAACTGACTAAAACATTTTAAACAAAAAAAAAACAAAAAAAAAACAAAAAAAATTCAAAAAAAAAAAAAAAAAAAAAAAAAAAAAAAAAAAAAAAAAAAAAAAAAACAAAAAAAACAAAAAAAAAAAAAAATAAACAAAAAAAAAAAAAAAAAAAAAAAAAAAAAAAAAAAAACAAACAAAGAAACCAACCTGGCAAATTGGACAAATAACATCGTCGTGCAGGAAAAGTTTCACTTTTGAGTCCAATTCTTTTGATTCGTGAAGGAAAAACTCGTTCATTCGCCATTCTTCTGTTTATATCATAATAATAATATATATATATATATATATATATATATATATATATATATATATATATATATATATATATATATATATATATATATATATATATATATATATATATATATATATATATATATATATATATATATATATATATATATATATATATATATATATATTTTTTTTTTTTTTTTTGGGTGGGGGGGGGTCCTCAACAGGTTGTAAACACTGCTCAAGAAAATAATAATAAATGATTGTATAAATATTTTTATTTTATATTTTTATGATAAAATACCTGAATAATGATGAAATAAAAGAATTAAAAATAAAAAAAATAAATCAGCTTTTTAAGTTATAAAATAAATATATATAAATTAACAAAACATTATTCACATGCGAGAAAAATATATTAAACTTTGTTTAATACCAATATACAAAAACTTAAAAAACGCTGAATAATTATACTAAAGAGAGAAAAAAAACAATACAAGAAAACTCTTTTGGGGAGAAAACGAAATGAAGTTACTGCGAATTGAATGTCAAATTGAATATGAGAGGTAAAAGTAAGGTCAATTGTAGGTGAAAGTACCTTCACCTGGAATTAGCTGTAGGGGAGCGTAAGGGAGTTATTTTCAGAAATAACTACTGAAACAGTTGGGAGGTCAAAGGGCAGCACCTTTGCATAAAATCAGTCAACTGTAAAAGACCTTAGAGCACGTAGTTTGGATATGATGGGCAGCACCTTTGCATAGAACCAGTCAACTGTAAAGGACCCTAGAGGAAATAGTTGGGATATCATGGGGCGGCATCTTCGCACAGAACCAGTCAACTGTAAAGGACCTTAGAGGAAGTAGTTAGGATATCATGGGGCGGCATCTTCGCACAGAACCAGTCAACTGTAAAGGACCTTAGAGGAAGTAGTTAGGATATGATGGGGCGGCATCTTGGCACAGAACCAGTCAACTGTAAAAGACCCAAGGGGAAGCACCCTCGCCTCATTCTTGGGTGTTTAATTTCTAAAGTTAATAATGTACTAAATTCTTTTATAACGATAAGAGAGGAAGTCATTCTAACTTCATTTCATTTTAATAAATTATTATTTGTCAAAAAAAATTTTTTTTTTTTTTTTTTTTTTTTTTTTTTTTTTTTTTTTTTTTTTTTTTTTTTTTTTTTTGTTTTTGTTTTTTAGCAAATCCTTAAATATTATACTAACGACGTACATTTGTCTAGATAAACACTTGAAACTGATAAGAAAAAATGTCATATCTCTGAGAAGCTACATAGCACAAAAAAACACACACGTGACAAAAAAAATGTAAGAATTAAGTGGCACACACAAACACAAACACAAATATATCACAATAACCAACGCTGAGCCCAACCTCTTGTCTTAAGAGTGAGTCAATGAAAACGGATTTTCTTAATCCAAATGAATACCTTCGTTCTGGAGTTCCTTTTGAATTTCCAGGAGAGCTTCTCGCATCACTTCATCTTCAGGATCTTCAAACCATGAACTTGAGTCTGATCTTGAGCTAAAAAAAACATAATATATATATATATATATATATATATATATATATATATATATATATATATATATATATATATATATATATATATATATATATATATATATATATATATATATATATATATATATATATATATATATATATATATATATATATATATATATATATATATATATATATATATACACTTCGTAATTTTGAATAATTAATGAGCAAGGTCAAGATTTAACATTATATATTGAAATTAAAAATAAAATAAAATTAAGACCCAATACAATGCATTGAAAGTGTAAAAAGTCAGATGGAATAAGGAAGAAGGAAGAGTGTTCCAGTAGTCTGATGGAATAAGGAAAAAAGATGAAGAGAGGGTGCTCTAGTAATCTGATGGAATAAGGAAAAAAGATGAAGAGAGGGTGCTCTAGTAGCCTCATGGAATAAGGAAGGGTGTTCGAGTACTTGCCAATAGATAAGATGTAGTTTCATAACATTGCTAATCGTCAATGAGTTCCACACTGCGCAACCTACAACTCAATTTCATATCTTCTCAATTATTTCTTCGATACAAACACAACTAAAGATGGCTTTACATTTAACATAAAATTCAACTTGAGGAACTTTATTGTCTTCCTCCTTACAGGACAATCTCTCATTTAAAAATCAAGCAAATTTATTTTTTATTTTTAAGCCTTTTAAAGGTTGATCTGATATCTTACGGTTATCTTGATTGATCTTTCTCATGTTAATCATTGGGCATACTCTGAATCGAAGGGGGGTGGGGTGGGTGAGGGGAGGTAGCTGAGAGGATACAGTCCCCCCAAAATTTTTAGAAAATCAAAATTTTCAAATCAATGCAATAAGAAACAAAAAAAATGAAAAAAAAAAAAAAAATAAATAAACAAAAACGAACCTGAGAGAGGGAAATCTTCTATTGGGGCTGAGGGCATTCCATTCGATCTCCATAACATCAGTGACGACCTTGGCAGGAGAAGTGGACTCCATCAGGAGGTTCTTCGGATGGTCATTTACATGATGGCGGAATTTCTCAATCAAACTTGCTCTCCTTTCCCGAAGACGTTCAAAACACTTCTGTTCACAGTCCAAAACAAATAATAATAATAATAATAATAATAATAATAATAATAATAATATTTATATATTTTGACTTCTAAATGGAAATGTCAATTAAACTTATGTGGAGTGAACGATATATTATTATTAAACTTCTAAATTTTATTAAATGGATTAATAATCAGAAAGATTATTTTTTATTAAATGAATTAATAATCACAAAGATTATTTTATTTTTATAAAAGAATTAAAATTTATTCTTAATCTTTTTTTCTCTTTAAGCTGATACCACCACAGTCGGGCACACCCAACTCATGGGCATAAAAAACAAAAGATTTGCACAAACTTCTACCTAATGCAAATATCTGAGGTAAGAACAAAATCATATTTAAAATAATCGACATTAAATTAAGAAAGATAATATCACAAGTTGGATTAGAATTCCGTAGAAGAGAGGTGACTGGAAAGGGAAAGGTACCACAATGAGCGAGTCTGTGTGCCATTCACATAGAAAACTAGTGCTTAGACGTTTCATACTTTGTGCTGCTTAAGTCTTATAGGACGAAGTAGGTGCCTGGTCATCACACTCGAGCACCTGCTATTGTAGTACCTATAAAAAAAAACTAAATAAAGAACATATTACAAGTTCTTTAACCTTAATCTCGACCTTACCCAAAAGATGAGTGAATATAGGGCTTCTCTTCCTACACCTGATGAGGATAGTATTTCAAACAAGAGATCCTTGTGTGGTTAAATAACTGTGAGGATGGAGGAGGAAATCCTGCAACCTGAAGACTTTCCAATTTCTCTGAAGTATCCTTAACAACAATTTTAATACGAGGATTATAATCCAATTTTTTTTTAGCTATATTGTTTCCAACAATGTTTATATCGCCTACATATGAGACTATAGAACAGTCGAAAGGTATAGGATAGTTAGGTGCTTTTAAAAAGAGAGATTATAAATAGAACAGTCGAAAGACATAGGAAAGTTAGGTGCTTTTAAAAAGGGAGATTATAAATAGAACAGTCGAAAGACATAGGAAAGTTAGGTGCTTTTCATTCCATATAAATGTGTGGCGCTTCTAATTCTGTATAAATATGTGTCATGCTTCTCATTCTGTATTAATGAGTGGTGCTTCTCATTCTGTTTAAATGTGTGTGGTGCTTCTTATTCTGCTTCAAAAAAAAAGATAAATTTCAGAAAATCAATGAAATCTTTTATGATTAATAACACTTAATAGCGCAACTATTAATATCAAAAGATAATATTCTAAAGAAAAAATTCTCTTATATAGGGAATTGTTTTCTGTGTGTGTGTGATGATTTTGTGAGTTACAAAATTCATTATTTTGTTTCCATAGTTATTTTTTTTTCTCTCTCTCTTTTCTTTTTTGTCACTTGAATACAGGAGCAAGCTTCTCTCACACACACAACACACACACACACACACACACACACACACACACACACACACACACACACACACACACACACACACACACACACACACACACACACACACACACACACACACACACACACACACACACACACACACACACACACACACACACACACACACAACACAACACACACACACACACACACACACACACACACACACACACACACACACACACACACACACACACACACACACACACACACACACACACACACACACACACACACACACACACACACACACACACACACACACACACACACACACACACACACACACACACACACATATATATATATATATATATATAATATATATATATATATATATATATATATATATATATATATATATATATATATATATATATATATATATATATATATATATATATATATATATATATATATATATATATATATACACGATCAGAAATAATCAATATATACATTCCACATCCCACTTCAATATATTTTACTTCAACAATTACAGACCAATGTTAACCCCTTCAAACACAGCGATCAACCTAATCATTGAAATTGACTTCAATGCTAACCATACAGCCTGGTACCAAGATTAACCAAGTAAGTAACCACAGAGGAATATATATCCTAGAAGATATGGAATCACTAAATATTTTGAACTGCTAAAACCTTTACAAAAAATCTTCCCTATCAAGTCAATTAGACCCAACACCTGCCTTAAACATAACTCTATCTCCATTAGTACATCCAAACTTGACATGGAAAACCAAAGTAGTCCTAACATCTGACCATATTTCCATCTTAAATTACAAAACAACAAAAAATTTACTGAAAGGAAACAACTACATTCACAAAAAGTTCTACAAAAAATGCAAACTGGGCAAGTTTTATCACATTGCTTAGAAAACTCACTTACAACAACACAAAATTATAATCCCTATCACCCTAAATTCAACAATCTACATCCTCACTGAACACAAAACAATACACAATATATCCAACCTTCTCCTACTCAAGGGATTGAGGAAATCATTGAGCTTTTTATTGACACCAGAGATCTCAAACATGACTAGCAAAGCAAAAAAAAAAAAAAAAAAAAAAAAAAAAAAAATTCTGAAACTACAAAAACCCACCAAACCAAGGGTTTCATTTTTCTAATGTTTTTTTTTTTACTTTATTAGCTTATATATATATATATATATATATATATATATATATATATATATATATATATATATATATATATATATATATATATATATATATATATATATATATATATATATATATATATATATATAATATATTTTTTATTTTTTTTAATTTTTTTTTAAAAATAATATTAATAATAATAATAATAATAAAATAATAATAATAATAATAATAATAATAATAATAATAATGACAATAATAAAAATAATAAAACTTAAAATGTGACAAACTTCAGTTAAGGAGCATCTACCTTCTACAGAGATTATCAGTTTTCTTTCATGCAAGATTTTGGTATTGGTATCAGTCATTTTTCACTAATACCAATACTTACAAAATTTTATATACCAATACCCAATAACACAAAATTTACTGATACTAACTGAGATACATAAACTTGACTCCATTCAACTCTTTAAAAACTCAACTTCTAGAAATTTCCCTCTCTCAAAGACACCTCCTAACTTTTCTATTTCTTTCAATGGTTCCCCCATCTCTCCTGTTGACAATATAAACATCCTTGGCCTTCACATAAACACAAAAAAATGTCTTGGAAACCTCATAATCACAATGGTTGTTAGGGCGGCCTCAAAGAAGTTGGGAGTTCTGTTTAGACTGCGAGAATTTTTTCCTTCTTTGCAGTTACTCCAATTATACAAGGGTCTCATCCGCCCTTGTATGGAGTACTGCTCTCATATCTGGGGTGGCTCAGGTTTCACCCGTCTTTTGGATAAGGTTGAGTCAAAGGCTAAAAGACTTATAAACTGTTCCGCTCTTTCTAATTCGTTTGACTCTTTATCTTTGCGACGCGACGTTGGTTCCTTGACTCTTTTCTATAGATACTACAGCGGCAAATGCTCGAGGGAATTATCCACCCGTGTACCTCCACCTTTACGCCGTCCTCGCAGTACAAGGGGTGCATTGTCTGCGCATCAATTCTGCGTGGACATTGGCAACTCCAGGCTTGTCTGCTGTGGTGCCTCCTCCTTTCCTGCCACATCTGTTCTGTGGAATTCTCTTCCATCTTCTGTGTTTCCTGCCGAATTTAATCTCAATTTCTTTAAACCCCTCATCTGCACTCACCTAAGAAATTTGCGTTAGGTGGGTCCTGCAGGGGTCATTTTATTTTATTATTTTTTGTTGTTATTTTCTTTTTTTTCTATTTTTTATCCCTCCTTGAATGGGGCTTTGCCCGTGAGTGGTTATAAAAAAATAAAAAAAAAAAAAAATATCATATATATATATATATATATATATATATATATATATATATATATATATATATATATATATATATATATATATATATATATATATATATATATATATATATATATATATATATATATATATATATATATATATATATATATATATATATATTAACCTACCACTCTATAAGCATCCTTCCATGCAGAAGGACTTGTATGGGGAGACTTGTACATCATTTTTCGCTTCAAAAAATCAGTCATTTTGTTTTTCAAAATAGAACTTTACGAAAATCAAATTCTAAAGGAAAAAAAAAAGTTTAAGATAATTATTTTGAAGAACTCGTGTTGAAGACCAAAATCATACAGACTTAAAATAAAAAATGATGCATTTAATATATAAATTTAAAAAGGAGGTAGTAGTTAGGGAAGAATGTTTTCCAAGTATTTTCTGAGTCATTTGGGGAATCTCTGACCTTCAAATGACAGGTCAAGTCCAATAGTTGAATATTCAGTCAAATACAGAATCCATATTGCTTTGTATGGACCAACCAGGTCCCCAACCCCAGCCCTGGGATAATTACAACCTCATTCTGTATGGACCAACCAGGGCCCCAACCCCAGCCCTGGGATAATTACAACCTCATTCTGTATGGACCAACCAGGGCCCCAACCCCAGCCCTGGGATAATTACAACCTCATTCAGTCCCTATTGGTATGTGAATTTAATTTCTTTACTGCTAAAGTTGGTACTAATTTTACTAACCAAAATGAAATTATTTTAACAAATTCCCTTGCCACATTACGGAAAAACTAACCATTGCATAAATTTTCATCTATACATTTAAATTACAAAAAAAAAGAAAGAAAAAAAAAAGTTTATTGCACTTATTTAAACATTCATATAAAATGAATATCTTATGATATGGTGTGGTTTACGTACAGTAAACACAAATCTGACTACTAGACATGACTGGTTTTTATTTTATTATTTTAATTAAATTTTTTTTTTGAGAAAAAATACTTTTAAAAATATATTTTTTTTTTAAATTGTCATTTTCAATACTATTCTCCTTGCATAATTACCATATTATTATTCTCTTTGCATAATACCTATATGTGCCCCCTAGTGCATAATATATATTATGTGTGTGCCCCCTCCTTGAAAAGGGCTCTGCCCATGATGGGTGGCTATCTGTGTAAAAAAAAAAAAAAAATTATTTCAATTATTGGTGATACCTGCTCAGTAATAATAAAATATGTTTTCTACTTTATATTACTTTTTATTTTTTAAGGCCTACATGACGTTTTAAAAGTATTTTTCACTAAAGAATACCTTCCTATTATACAGCGATACCCTATAAAAGAATGACTGACAGCATCCTTCTCCAAAATAGGCAGAGTTGAGGAGGTCACCCTACATAATGTGTTCTATAGAATATTGAACAACTCAGTGGTGGGCTACCCCTTTCAGCAGGAGATTTCATACCCCACCTCCCATGCACTTATTTAAATAACTTTACATCTGTATGAGTAAGCATGTGTGTTTTCAATCTTCCTTTATGATTACATGCGTAGGAGCAGTCACAACATTTAAATAACTTGACGTTTGCATGTTTAAGCATGTGTAATTTTAAGCTTTCTTTAAAATTGCATTTATAGCTGCAGAGAGAACATTTAAATAATTTAACATTTGTGTGTCTCAGCATGTGTTTTTTTTAACTTTCCTTTATAATTACCTTCATAGGAACAGTGAGAACATTTATACAACTTAACATTTGCGTGTGTCAGCATGTGTGTATGTAGGTTTCCTTTGTGATTACATTCATATGAGCAGTAAGAACATTTAAATAATTTTACATTTTCATGCATAAGCATATGAATTTTTAAACTTATTTTTTTGATTACATGCACAGGGGCAGTGAGAAAATTTAAGTAACTTTACACATGTTAACATTGTTTTTTTAAGTGTCTTGTAGAACAGTGAACATTTATATGCTTTAAATTTTTTTTTTTTTTTTTTTTTACACTTCTCCTTTAAAGGGTTTAACTTGGTGCTTTGTGTCAACCTCCCCAAACCTTGGGTCAAGGGCCAACATCCATTACATGCCCAGCAACCAGTTATGCTGAGGCTTTTTCTTACTATTCCTTAAATGTTTTCTATTGGAAGTCTATTAAGGTGGTAGTTACATTTATTCCCAATTCCCACTACTATTGGTATCACTATTACCTCTTCCACATTCCACATTCGCCTGATCTCGTATTTCAGTTGTTGGTATTTATTTCTTTTTCTCTTTCATTAGTGAACTTTCCCATCATAGGGGACACCAATTCGATGATTAGCATTTGTTTGGTTTTATCTGTAGGACAATATCTGGTCTATTGGGTAGTCATACAGGATCTGGGCTTGTTCGTTATCTATTATTGATGGTGGGGTGAAATTTCTATAGTTATCCGGCACTATTTCTATATTATATTTTTTACACAATTTATAATATATAAGTTTGCATATTGTGTTGTGTCTCTCTGTTATATAATGTTCTCACATCCATTTGCATGTATAAGTGACTTTTTAAGCCATCTTTCCGCTTACATTCAAAGGAGCAATCATAACATTTAAATTCCTTTTCATTTTCATGAGTAAGCATGTGTCTAACAGTCTACTTTTTATATTAAAATCATAACTGCAATGGGCACATTTAAACTTCCTTTTTTCATGTGTTTTTAAATGGCTTTTTAACTCATTTTTGCTTTTAAAACTAAAATTACAAAATTTGCAACTGAGGTTTTCCAGAGGACTTTTTTTAAGGTTTTGATCACGTGTTACCGAAGTTTGATGTCTCCTTCTTGAAGTTCTTTTCATTTTGGAACTTTTCTCTACTTCACCAACATCGCCGTCAGGGAGTATCTGTACAAAACAATAATTAAAAAATCATATTTCTGCAACGTAAATTTTATATACTTTATAACAATAATTTTAAATATAAAATTTTTATTTTTTACAATTTCTTTTAATGTCAGAAATTTTAACATTTCACTATAATCAAAACCAAATGTACGAGTTATTCTTCTTCTTCTTCTTCTTATTATTATTATTATTATTATTATTATTATTTTCAAATGCGACCTTAAATAGGAATAATAAAAATTAGTTACAATAAATTTTTTTTTGTCAGCATATTTACTTAGTTTTCCACTTTTCTCACTCTAGCGGCGTTGTATCTGTCATAATTCCTTCACACACGTACATACACACCTCATCTTTCACCCCCCCCCCCTATCACCACAGCCCTCCCATCTCCCTCTGTTCTCTGCAACTCTCTTGTCCTCTTCCAAATTCAAATCCCTTCCACCCAAAATCTCCCTCACTCTATCCATCCATCTCCATTTTAGATTTTCTCTAAATCTACCTCGGATTTAAGCATTGTGCACACCATCCTGCCTTTATCCATTCTACAAACCCAAACCATCTTAATACATACTCCTCTGCTCTAAAAACCATTCCCCTTCTACATCCAAACATCTCCCTTATTCTTTCATTTCTGACCTTAACCACTCTTCTCAAACCACATATCACTCTCAATCCCTTTTATCTCAAATACATTCAATCTTTTCTCACCTGAGCATTCATCACACATGTTTCACATATATACATTACAGATAGCAAACACACACACTCAAACATTCGAACCTTAACTACTTTTGACATTTTCCCTTTCTTCTATACTTTTCTTAACCCCCCATCACTTTCATTCTTTCCACCATTCTATTCTTAACTTCCTTTTCTATCCCCCCCCATTTTTTCTTCCAAAAACATTCCCAAATATTTGAATTCTTACACCTCCTCCAATCTCTCCCCCCACATTTCTAAACCCCACCCCACCCCCATTCCTCTCCTCTCACAATCACCTCCTCACTCCCAATCCTCATTACTTTACTTTGAATTTCGCATTCCCTACAAATTCTCTCACCAACATTCTAAACTTTTCCCCAGAATCCACCACAAACAGCAGTACATTTACCTCCCATTCACTCTCCCCACTTTTCAGCTTAATACCCTTCCCTTCCCTCTCAATTTCTCTAACTACACAATCAACAGGCTCAACAACCATGGGGACATTACACATCCCTGCCTCAACCCCATTTCTAAGTTGAACTAATCATTATGCTCCCTCTTCACGCTCAACCCCGCTCTACAGTTTTCATAAAAGGCTTTGATCCCATTCAATAATCTTCCTCCCATTTCCCAACCCTCTCAATATCCCCAACAGTTTCCTCCTAAACGATCTATCTATCATACACTCTCCAAATCTATAAAGTATGCATACCCCACTGTATAATATTGATACATTTCAAGTGTGGAGCCAGAGAAGGTATTTTTGGGGATAATAATAATAATAATAATAATAATAATAATAATAATAATAATAATAATAATAATAATAATAATCATAACCGAACATTTTTCATATTATTATTATTCTGTATCATACCTTTAAATATAAAAGCATATTAAAATTAATTAACGTTTCATTGTGTGTGAGAAAACGGGTTTGTACACCCAAACCCACCCCCAAACCTGCTGAGTAAAAACCAGGACTTCCCACACTGTTACTTAATGAATGAGTGTTATCTTTTCAGCACTTTGATGCAGAATACATTTAGGAAGCTCGTCACAGTTGGGAACCAACTTTTTTTCCGGGGGGTGGGAATAAAAAAATAAAAAACTTTTTTTTATTATTATAATAAAAATATTAAAATAATTTGAAAATTATTTTTCCTTTATATCTTATGATTTTATTTATAATTTCGCCTAATTTTTGAGAGAGAGAGAGAGAGAGAGAGAGAGAGAGAGAGAGAGAGAGAGGTTCTAGAGAGAGAGAGAGAACACAGCAGAACTGGTAAAAATAATTACCAGAGAGAGAGAGAGAGAGAGAGAGAGAGAGAGAGAGAGAGAGAGAGAGAGAGAGAGAGAGAGAGAGTGTCTCACCAGAGAGAGAAAAGAGAGAGGAGACCAAGGAAAAATTTTCTATTCCCCCTTGCCATTCAACATGTTATTTCTTAAAAATAAAAAAAAGAAAGGGGAGGGAATTTTTATTCAATTAAAAAACACTAAATACCTAACAATGTTACTTTAAAAAACAAACACATTATTGAACATTGATGGTACCATTATAAATTCTGACTGACTGATATTTTAATATAGAAATGAACGATATATTGATATTAAAATTTATATTTCATAAATTTGAATAGGTGTCCTAAAAATTCATTCTCTCCAGCACCCACAGTATTGGGGGAGGGTGGGTACTGTTGGCAAATCCACTAATAGATAAATGTTTCAATTACATTCATTCAAATGTAATTCAAAATTTTATATTTTGGTCTACTGATCTACCAAAATCATCATTTAAAATTATAAATGGTGCCATTAATGCAAGATAAATTGAATGTTTTTATAATACCATTGATAAAAGATGATTTTTTTTTTTCTAGTTATCAAACTTTCGATAAATCAATACTAATTTACGAAACCAAACCTAA
>SEYY01009524.1:65000-72970 GCA_009176605.1 Armadillidium nasatum | reverse complement strand
ATACCGTATATAAAATTTGATTCATTAAGCAGGAGCTCTAAGCTATGCAAATCACCGAGGCCTAACAATTTCCACCGGAGTTTAGAAAATTACAGATCCTGGACGTTAAAAGCCGACTTGTCAAAATACACGGAATTTGAGAGTGTGCAGATCAAAGGAATTTGTGTTCCCGATTTTACTAGTAGAGTATACGCAAGACTGATCATAGCGATACAGTTTGAAGTCAGAGAGTTGAACAGGAAAAGGATGAGAATGTGCAGAGAGACGTACAGCAGTTCTTCTCAGTGGAGGGAGTATGTGACGAGAGAGTTCATAAGAGCAGTGTCCATTGTAATATTGCAATAACAATAGTATAGAGAAAGGGAAGCAATATTTCGACGGGCACAAAGAGACTGGAGAGAATTAGTGAGAGTGGGAGAGTTGATGAGACTAAAAGCCCTAGACTCTACCTTTTCAAGGAGAGGTATGTGAGTAGAACTACCTCAGATGTGTGAGGAGTACTCCATACAGGGGCGAACAATGCCCCTATAAAGGAAGGGCAAGCAACTCAGTCTCTTTAAAGTTTATTTAGAAAGAGAAGTAAAGTGATTTTTCCAAAAGAGATCATGATAAAAGGAAACACAGAGAATACTAAGAATAGGTGAAGGTTTGAGTTGTGTGTTTTAAGAAAATATCATAGTTGTGTGGAAGGTTGTGTCGAGTAAATAGATGGAGGAAATGACTGTTTGAGGCATTAAAAACGACCATGTTTTCTCTGCCAAAATTTGAGTTGCTAAAAGGTCACCACTCTATCTTCAACTAAGTGCTCTTGGGAGGGGGGGAGGGCGTCTTTTAAAGTGAATGGAGTAATGAAGAGTGGAGTCATCAGCAAAGAAAGAAGATTAATAATGAAATGTAGAAAAGTGTTGGGATAGAACACAACCCTGAGGAATAGATTTAAAGGAAGAACAGTGGCCATCTACAACAGCTCCTATAAAATGACCGGAAAGAAAGTATGGAGAAAATCACAGAGGGAATGATAGATTCTGAAAGAGGGAAGTTTAGAAATCAAAGCTTTGTGCCAGACCCTATCGAAAGCTTTCGATATGTCCAGCATTACAGCAAAAAAATCACCGAAATGCCAAAGAGCTGAGGACCAAGGGCCAGATAGAAAAGAGAGAAGATCACCTGTAGAGCGTTTTTTTTACGAAAGCCATACTAGCGATTAGAGATAAGTTTAAAATAATTGAGGTGTTTCCAAATCTTCTAGTTAATGATAGATTTGAAAACTTTAGAGAGAACGGAGGTCAAAGAAATTGGACGGTGTTTGGAGAGTTGAGAGGGGTCTCCTTTCATCGGCACAAGCTGAATGAGGGAACGTTTCCAGCAAGAAGGAAAGACTGAAGAAGAAAAACATAAACCAAATGGTTTTCCAATGCAGGGTGCAAGCTAGAAACACAAGTTTAAAGAACCATAGCTGGAATATCATCAGGACCGTATAACTTCTTAGCATTAAGCTCAGAGAGAGAGAGAGAGAGAGAGAGAGAGAGAGAGAGAGAGAGAGAGAGAGAGAGAGAGAGAGAGAGAGAGAGAGAGAGAGAGAGAGAGCAGAAATGACATCTTTAGAAGCAATTATATATATTTAGGCATAAAAGGGATGGAGGGAGTTGAAGGACGTGGAATAGCTTCATAATCATCTAAAGTTGAATTAATGGCAAAAGTTTGAGGGATCAGTTCAGCTTTAGAAGAAGCAAAAGAGGTAAAACAGTAGTTGCATATTCAGAAGATACTAGAGGAGGGAAAGAAGAAGAAGCAAAGTTAGAGTTGACATTTTTTGCAAAATGTCAGAAAGGGTGTGTGGAAGAGGAACCTGAAGGATAATTGCATATTCTACCGAAAAAATAGTTCTTTGTGTTACGGAGTATAGATTTTGCACGATTTCGGGATGAAATATAAGTTGAATGAGTTTCTGAAGTTTGAACACAACGGTGATTCTTGAAGGTAGCATTCCTGAGAAGGATAGCATGAGAACAAGCAGAGTTAGACCAAGGTTTGTTAGTTTTAGTAGAAGGAAAAGAATATGGAATGTATGCATCCATGCCAGAGAGAATCACCTCGTTTATGCACTCGGCGCATCAATTGGAATCACACGGAAGCAATAATCATTCCATGGGAATTCAAGGAAGTACGACCGCAAGTCCGACAAGCTTTCGGCACCGAAATGAAACCTTTCCTAAAAATATTCTGGGGTCTTTCCTGCGGAAGATTTGAAAAGACAGAAGAGGATAGAGAGATAAGAAGGTGATCGGATGAACCCAGAGGTGGATAGAATTTAACAGTATAAGGAGAAGGATAAGAAGTTAGGAAAAAAGTTTAGAATGCTGACTTCATCTCCAAAGCGATCAGAGATACGAGTAGGCAGCTGGACCAGCTACTCAAGGTCATTTGGATAGCGAAATGGAAGGCACATTCAACAGTTTTATCATGAGAACTAGAAGAAAGCCGTTGGCAGTGGTGAACACTGAAATCACCTGATATGATAATTTCAGAAAAAGGAGAAGACAGAATGTGTTCTATTTTGGAGTTAGATAATCGAAGAATTTAGAATAGTAAGTAGATATATATATATATATATATATATATATATATATATATATATATATATATATATATATATATATATATATATATATATATATATATATATATATATATATATATATATATATATATAAAGGAGTAGCAGTCTGCTATTCACACACCACAAACATTTATTTATTACGCTTCTTATTTTTAATGAAAAAATGAAGGGGATTATCACCCCTTTGTGGAGCAATGACTTCTTTCTTCATCAATTTCTGTTACATTTTCGGTCTTACTTCTAATTTCCACTTGGCTGAGTATCACCTTTCTATTTTAGATATCTCCTCTTGTTATTTGCTGAAACTGAAGTTATTGAGTGGTTCGATAGCAAACCTTACTCTGTTCTTCCTTTTTGCTTCTATCTTCAATTTTCAGCCAAAGGAGGATGTTTGCATATGTGCGCAGCGATGTTGTCCATTCTCCTGTTTCTAAATTGAAATCTTCAGGATTCTTTACTCTATGACTCAGGCTCTCTGGCCATAAACAACATCCATCTGGTCATTCTATTTTTGACATAATTATCTTCACTATCCTAAATTCTTGAACTATCTAAATCTCTAAACAGAACACATTCTCTCCCCTTCTTCTTTTTCTCATCATTTTCATTTTTGGCTATTTCAATGTTCTACCCTCTTCAATGGCAGTTATTCCGATGATTCCATCCTTTCTTATTCATTTTATTTTGAAAAACAACCAAGAAAATTGCAGAAAACTTATGCTTGGAATATAGCTTTGAATCAACTGACCTCTGAACATTTTCGTATTTCTAAATTAGTGAGAGTAAGTATAGTGATTTTCAGTGGAATACACACTTAACCCTCTCAAATGTCTACATTCAATGCAATCTTCTCAACAACTACATCTTATTTAGAAGTACAGAAATCAAACATTCCTACCTTAACGTTTTGGAGTTTTTAGTTCAATATCTTTCTTCGAAGGTTCATATATTTTTCATCACTAAACAGTCTTCTTAAAGGTCTACTTTTCAGAGTCATTATTAGGTTATAATTGTTGCTCTTATAAACATGTGCTTCCTTGGTGGAATTTGCTTCTAGAGCTTTTTGTCTCATTGACTATTAACTCTCATTTATCTCACTCTCACTGACTCTTTCCATTCTCTTTCTAGCAACCTAACTGTTGCATCACTTTCCATATACTATCGCTATTTCAATGGAAGTTACTCTTCTGAACTCTTCAGACTTGTCTTTTACTTCAAGAACTTCATGATCCCAGACTTGAGTGATATGCTCATTCATTTGTGCACTCTTCTGGTAGAGTTCAGAGTATTCTTCCATATACTATTAAGCATTCTCGAAAGTAATGTTCAAATCTGATGTCGACAAACTGGGTAATGGTGATTCTGAAAGTTCAAACAATAATGTGCCAATACTAGCACATTACTTATGGGAAGAATTAATATTTATCCAATTACCTTTGCATAATAATACAGTTTCAAAGGCTAGGTCTAAGTCGGACTATAACACATAACTTGAATTTGGTTTTTCCCATTTCTGGTTTGTGTAATCTGAAACTTTTGTCAAAGTCTATATATATATATATATATATATATATATATATATATATATATATATATATATATATATATATATATATATATATATATATATATATATATATATATATATATATATATATATATATATATATATATATATATATATATATATATATATATATAATGGAGTGATACCAAAATTTTTACCGATACCGATACCTAAAAATACCGATACCCGATGCCTAAAAATAGGCCGATACTTTACCGATACCGATACCGATACGATAAAAAAATTTAAAAATATGCCGATACCGATACCGATACCGATACTTCACTCCATCCCTATATATATATATATATATATATATATATATATATATATATATATATATATATATATATATATATATATATATATATATATATATATATATATATATATATATATATATATAATTACAGAAACTTTGCATCGGAGCTATATCCGAGAAAGACCAAACTCTTAGCCTTTAATAACCTTTCAAATTAAAATATTTTATTATAAAGATGATATATCTCAACAGAATCATTATATATTTTATTTATTTATTTATTTATTTATTCATTTAGATTTTTTTTTTTTTTAAAGAAAAATAGTTATCAGTTGTGAAAAAGAGTCTATAAATACCTTCCTTACTAAACGTTTAAATATGAGTTGCTTTATTTCCTTCGAATGGCGAGTTACATACGATCGTGAACAGTTAAAAAGGACAATAGATAACAACCTTTAAAAAAAATGCCTCAATCCATCATTAATCATCTTTCTGATGGCCATCATCGTTATCAGCTTGGTTTAAACGAAAAGTCAAGTTATATTATTTTAAAATGCCAACTGGAAAAAGAAGTTATCAGGAAGAATAGTCTGAGAATTTAGAAAACATTTTTCTGATTATAATTTAAGATATATATATATATATATATATATATATATATATATATATATATATATATATATATATATATATATATATATATATATATATATATATATATATATATATATATATATATATATATATATATATATATATATATATATATATATATATATATATATATATATATATATATATATATATATATATATATATATATATATATATATATATATATATATATATATATATATATATATATATATATATATATATATATATATATATATATATATATATATATATATATATATATATATTATATATGCTACAAGAGATCCGGCTCAAATTAATGATTAATTAAACTTTTCAATTTCGTATATGTTTATGCTAATTAATTATTTCTTTTTTTTCTCCTACTGTTGCTATGTTTATAATTGGTTAATAGTAATGACGTCAATTTTCAATACAATCTCTCTCTCTCTCTCTCTCTCTCTCTCTCTCTCTCTCTCTCTCTCTCTCTCTCTCTCTCTTTGTTCTATCTGCAATTATAAGTGTTTATATATGAAATTATATGCAAATAAAATAGTTTCTTGCGGAAAAAACTTAGCTAAGGAATACAACTATATATATATATATATATATATATATATATATATATATATATATATATATATATATATATATATATATATATATATATATATATATATATATATATATATATATATATAGTTGAAGAATATATTGAATTTATAACCCGAGAATAGAATGGATAACATAGATTGTGTGACAATGTCAGAAGGTTTAATGATTGAGTTTCGTATATTTAATTTGGTTTAAATCAATACACACAGAAGAATAAAAATGTAGTACATATTTATACTAAGTTCATCCATGTTGATTAATGACGATTTTGAAATCAAGCCCACTTTAAATGTATTATTAAATGATAGATTTAATGATCTTTAATCTTTATTCATTTTTCACTTATATAATTTATACAAATAAAAATCATATACTTTATATGTATTAATACAAACCTGAAATGGGTTTCTGGGGGACGAATTCGTTCTTTGAATCCATCGAATTTATATAAAATAAGAATCAGTCATTATTAAAATGAAATTTTTAACTAATAAACAAACATTTAATAATGCAATTTTTTTTAATATATAAAGTAGTTGTCTTAACCAAATCTTCGTTTTATAAATAATAATAAAAATAACAATAAAAAATAATGAAAATAATAAAATAACTGTAAGTTAATAGTTATTACAATAATAATTATAATAAAATATAATAATAATAATAATAATAATAATAATAATAATAATAATAATAATAATAATAATAATAATAAGAATTATAACAACAAATATCAGTTATAATTGAAATAATAATGACAATATTTATAATAATATTAATAGTAATTTTAATTTAAAATAAAATAATAAAGACATGACTAAAATTTGATTAATTTTTAATTTCTAAATTTTATTCAGAAAAGTACAATTACAGTTTAACAATGTTAAGTCAATAAATACAATATTAATAATTTGTTAGCTGCATATTTATCTCAAAAGTGGCTTCTAATGGGATATACATTGTTTCCTTTGAGCCCAAAAATTTAGTCCATAAAAAAATAATAATAATTATACTACTACTATATAATAATAATAATAATAATAATAATAATAATAATAATACATAAAGTAGTAAAGATAGCAATAAGAATAATGATTATAACAAAACTAATACTAACAAAAAATGTCAAATCACGATAAGAATTTCAGAAATATTGGTAATCTTTGATCTTTAATCTTTATTCATTTAATAATAATAATAATAATAATAATAATAATAATAATAATAATAATAATAATAATAATAATAATTAGATTATTGCAATAACATAATTAAAGTATTCAAGTATATATAAATTGTGAGTTAAAATTTGATGTGCAATTTTGTTCACGTATTTTTAGGAGAAAATAGGTTTCGGTGCTACTATAATATGTGGGTTACAAATCTGAAAACACAAATGCATGGCACATGAACATTTACCTATAGGAGGCTCCGTGCCAGTACCACCGACCTGTGAGTGGTGGTTAAGAAATAGTTCATTTCACCTTTGTAGTCATTAAAGAGTAAGGTCAAATATAGATTCCATTCTATAGAGTAAACACAATTATAGAACACCAAAATTCTTATCTGAAAATATGAACACTTTGCTTTTATAAAATTAACCATTCTTTCCTGGATGGAAAAACAACATGATCAAAGTTTACATTTTCGAGGTACACTAACAAAACCAATCTCAATGACATATTTTTGTGGAGTAAAACTGCAACACTTGAAGTTCTGGTTACTTGCTTTTTATGAAACAGAAGCGTTGTTTGTTCTCACCAGGAACATGAGTTTTAAAATTACTATAGTTAAAATTTAGAAATTATGAGATGTGTCACTTTTCTAACAACGTAGCGATTATAGTTGATGATAAATAATTAATCTAATTTTAAAAGTGGACATAAATATCTATCCAAATTAGAGGGTTGCTGAAAAAAAAAGATTTCGCTGTTTCAAAACACTTTAATGACATAATCTTTACCTTACCATAATTATTCACTAATAGTTAAGGCATTTAAGTGCTATGAATCTCTTCGATTCTTTACCCAAATTACCCTATTATCCATAGCACTACCCTCTAAATAAAAGAGGGAAGTAAAAAGGTAAAACTAATGAAATTCTTTTACTACTTGAGATCGATTTACCCAGAAAAGGGAAACATGAAGTATTTATTTGTAAACTAACACTACATTGAATATAATTACAAAATCTTATATTAATTAAACTATCACAAAAAAGATAATGAAAACAAATTTGTTTATACTGGATAAGTATAAAAATAGATAAGT
>SEYY01009524.1:50000-57500 GCA_009176605.1 Armadillidium nasatum | reverse complement strand
TTGTCTCCTCATATTTAAGATAACAAAAGGAATAAACAGTGACCTTTCACTTAATTACTGTCAGAATGTTTTAAAATAGCAATTATTTCGTTGTCTCTTCAACTGTCAAACACCTGTCTCTTCTTATTTTATATTTTAAATTATACTCATAATTAATCCTTTGCTTATTTTTCAGATCTTTAGTATTTTCGATTATTCTTCCTCACACTTCTTATTAAATGTATGTATGCATGTAATGTATGTATGTATGTATGTATGTATGTATGTATGTATGTATGTATGTATGTATGTATGGTATGTGTGACTCTCTGTTATATATATATATATATATATATATATATATATATATATATATATATATATATATATATATATATATATATATATATATATATATATATATATATATATATATATATATATATATATATATATATATATATATATATATATATATATATATATATATATATATATATATATATATATATATATATATATATATATATATATATATATATATATATATATATATATATATATATATATATATATATATATATATATATATATATATATATATATATATATATATATATATATATATATATATATATATATATATATATATATATATATATATATATATATATATATATATATATATATATATATATATATAAGCGGTTTTACCGATCTTTATAAACTTACCTGTCTGCCTAAGCTTTTCTTATTTCTTTCCTTTTTTTTTTTTTATTTAAATCCATCACAAAATTCTTTACTTTTTTTTGGTTTTTTTTAATGAGAATAAAGGTTTTAACTTTATTTATTTTCTTTGAATTTTAATTTTTAATTTTTAATTTATTTATTTTCATTTTTTTCTGCGTTATTTTCTGAAGTAATTCATTAAGATATATTATACATATATATATGCTTTTATATATATATATATATATATATATATATATATAGAATATATATATATATATATATATATATATATATATATATATATATATATATATATATATATATATATATATATATATATATATATATATATATATATATATATATATATATATATATATATATATATATATATATATATATATATATAATATATATATATATATATATATATATATATATATATATATATATATTATATATGACTTATGCTTCACCACTACTCTTTCTAAATATAAATACACCATTTTCCCCACTAATGGTAACTCTAACCGCAATCTTATAGCTCTTAAATAGGATACTATTTTTTAAAAAACCTCCACCATGTTATAAACGTACTTTCTGGTACTTTAATTCTACTAGTTGGGGAGGCGTTAAGCAGCTTCTTTGCTAATTACTCTTGGAATGAATACTGTTTTGTCCAGGAGGATGCCTCTGCCTCTGCCTCTGCCGAAATGGTACGCGCTGTGATCGCCGAAGGGATGAGAAGGTTCATTCCATCTTCAACTAAATCTTTTTCTCCTCAAAACCCATGGTTTGATGGTACTTACACTCTTCCCATTCATGAAAGAGACATTGCTTATGTGCATGGAAAAACTCTAATTCTCCTATCACTCTTGCTAATTTTCATTCAGCTCAGAATCGTTGTAGGGATACTATTCGACAGGCTAAGAGTGCTTCCACCAAAAGGAAGGGTGCTGTCCTTCTTGGTTCTCTTACTGATAAAAATTTCTGGGCTCTAGTCAAAAACATCTCTAATAACTTCAAAAAATCTGCCTTTCCTTCTCTTATTCGACCTGATGTTTCCGTTGCTAATACTCCTTCTGAAAAGGCAAATCTTCTCGGACTTCTTTTTTCCTCCAATTCAACTCTCAACGATTCCGGCTCAACTCCTACTACTCCTTCTCCTCTCAGGTGTTGCATGTTATTACCTGTGATTTCTCATGATCAGGTCCATGGGATCCAGAAAACTATGAATATCAGGGATGTAAGCTACCCGGATGGAATTCCTCCCCGTATTCTAAGGGAGTGTGCGTCTAAGCTGGCGCCATTCCTTGTTCAACTCTACTTTCTTTGCCTAAATACCAATACTTTTCTTCAATGATGGAAGCGCACATATGTTCAGCCGAACACGAAGAAGGTTAGTCGCTCTGATCACTATAACTATCATCCTATAACTGTCGCTTGTGTTCTATCTAAAACCTTTGAAACTCTCCTTAACTCTCATTTCCTGGATCATCTGGAGATCTCATTCTCTTCTTTCAGATCATCAGTAGGCTTTCAACGTTCGAGGTCTACTGATGACATGCTTTTCTTTCTCACTGATTTTTGGTTTTCTGCTCTTAAGGATTATGGAGAGTCTTTTTTGCTGGCGCTTGACATTTCCAATGCTTTTGACCGGGTCTGACATGCGTTACTACTCTCCAAGCTAGATTAATTTGGGTTCCCTCCTTCTCTTTGATTACTTATGTCTAGTTTTCTCGCGGATAGTTCTATATCGACTCATGTCAATGAAGCAATTTCATCCTCCTTTTCTGTCAATTGTGGTGTTCCTCAGGGTTCTGTTCTATCTCCAACTTTATTCTTACTTTTCATCAATGATCTTCTCAGCTCCACTTCTAACTCTGTTCATTCTTATGCCGATGACTCAACTCTCCATTCTTCCATTCATTTCAAATCTACTCCCTCCTTTGCTCCTAGAGTTGCTTCTTGTCTTCAATTTTCTAACTCCATTCTTACCGATTGGATGGGATTTCTCGGTGAGGTCGTCTCAACTTTGAGAAATTTAACTCTTTAAAAACTCATCTTCATCACATCTCTCACTAGAAAACACCTCCCAACTTTCCTATATCCTTCGATGATTCTCCCGTCTTACCAGCAAACAACATTAACATCCTTGGTTTGATCATAAACAATAAACTTTCTTGGAAACCTCATATCACAATGGTTGCTAGGGCGGCTTCAAAGAATCTGGGAATACTTCTCAGAGTGCGGGAATTTTTTCCTTCCGAACAATTGCTCCAATTATATAAGGATCTTATTCGCAATTGTATGGAGTGCTGTTCTCACATTTGGGGTGGCTCCGGTTCCAACTCTCTTTTGTATAGGTTTGAGTTCTAGGGCTAAAAGAATAATAAACTGTCTGCTGTTTCATCCTCACTTGACCCTCTGTCTCTGCGACGTGACGTTGGTGGCTATCTTTTTCTATAGGTACTACAACGGCATTCCACCACCACTGTGTTGCCCTTGCAGCACAAGAGGAGCCATGCTTTCGCATGAATTTTGTGTGAATATGGTAAACCCCAGGCTTGTCCGTTATGGTGTCTCCTTCTTTCCAGCCACTTATGCTCTGTAGAACTCTCTGCCATCATCTGTATATATATATATATATATATATATATATATATATATATATATATATATATATATATATATATATATATATATATATATATATATATATATATATATATATATATATATATATATATATATATATATATATATATATATATATATATATATATATATATATATATATATATATATATATATATATATATATATATATATATATATATATATATATATATATATATATATATATATAAAGGGATTCAGATCGGGGTTGCCTAAAATTTGTTGAGATCAAAAGCACTGAAATTTTAGGTTAAGAAAATTAAATATAATTTTAATTGAGATTAATTTAAATATAAGGAAGGAGTAGAATGCCCAACATTCACTTAAATTAATTTTATATGCATTTTTTCATGAAAAAATGTTATAAAATTGCAGGTTTTATATAATAAAAGTTTCAAAAAACTATAAAAATTTTGAAAAAATATTTTTGATTCACAATAGTGACTCGAAAGGTTTACTTAGGTAAGAAGACCCTAAGGTAAAATTTTAAAAAATGTAAGATACAAAATTATCAATATATCCTGTATTATACATATCATTGCTATGTTATTGCTGTGTATCAAATTTGTATCAATTAGCTACATTATTTCAAAATTATTATTTTGTTTATACTTTCAGTCACTATGGCTAAAAGATTAGCTTCATCAGTATGGGAGTACTTTACAATGTTTCAGGATAGGCTCGAAATAGCTAAATGTAACATCTGCAGTCAGGAAATTAGAAGACAACCTCCTTGTGCCCCAAGTAAAAGCATTCCACTCCTCCAAATTCTAAAACTTATGATGTAAATGTTCAAGAAGATTCTGATAGTGAATAATGATTTAAGTGAATAAATTGTTTATTTCCTCTTTTATGTTGCATTCATTTTGCCACACCTAATATGTAACGAAGGAGTTAATGGAATTAAAATCATAATTTTCTTATATTTTGTTTGATTAAATCCATCATCAATTAATATAATATACAATTAACCCCGACAAGTGAACTCCGGTTTTCCCTGATTATTATCCTGGAATGGGGCTTGGGCCTGAACCTGGGCCCCTGTCAGACCTATATATATATATATATATATATATATATATATATATATATATATATATATATATATATATATATATATATATATATATATATATATATATATATATATATATATATATATATATATATATATATATATATATATATATATATATATATATATATATATATATATATATATATATATATATATATATATATATATATATATATATATATATATATATATATATATATATATATATATATATATATATATATATATATATATATATATATATATATATATATATATATATATATATATATATATATATATATATATATATATATATATATATATATATATATATATTAGGAAAGAAAAATTGTAAATTGTTTGCTTCTTGAAGTTATAAGTTATGCTAGACCTTTTTGATGTTTTTATTTCTTTTTCTTCTTCTTCTAAAAAGATGTTCTCACATCTTGAAAAGGAAAACCCGCTTTCGCTTTAAATGGAATAGTGTCAAAAGTCAAAAGATCTTCTCTTAATTTTACCGATGAAAATATAGACGTATTTTTCTTTGTTAAGATCTGCTGTATTCTTTTCGAGTTCTTTAATTTATTTGTATAGGTCACTTTTTTAATAAGTTTAAGTGAAATTTTGAGACCAGTTCTTTTCTTCTTCTTTATTGATAAATTTGTCTCAAATATTTTTTTTCCTTATTGTTTTTCTGCTTGATTTATTGCTGATTGTTTTTTTTATTTTCATATTTTTGACCTTCAGCTTCATTTTATTTCACTTTGAAAATAACAAGAAACATAAATTTGTCAAAGTATTTAATAATTCCGCTTTTCCTATAAAAGTTCGTATATATATATATATATATATATATATATATATATATATATATATATATATATATATATATATATATATATATATATATATATATATATATATATATATATATATATATATATATATATATATATATATATATATATATATATATATATATCAGGGATTACCGTAGTCTCCAAGCTCTAGAAACTCAGGCAAATTATATTTCATCCCGGAATTGTGCAAAATCTATCCTCCGCAATACCAAAAACTCTTTCTCCGTAGAAAATGCAATATTCTTTCTGGTTCCTCTTCCTCACTCCCTTTCTGGCATTTTACAAACAAAAATGTTTAACTCTAACTTTGCTTCTTCCTCTTTTCCTCTTCTAGTATCTTCTGATGTCACAACTGCCTTTTTGGCTTCTAAGAAAGCTAAACATTTCGCTCAAAATTTTGTGTCTAATTCGACTTTAAACGATTCCGGAGCTTTTACTTTTCCTTCAGCACCCCTCCCCCTCCCAACTCATTTATACTTAAAATTGTAATTTCTTCCAAAGATGTTATTTATGTTCACTCTGATCTTAACACTAAAAAGGCAAACGGTCTGATGGAATCCCCCCTGTGGTTCTCAAAACTTGAGCTTTCGAGCTTGCACCCTGTCTTGGTAGACTATTTCGTCTCTTTCTTTCTATTTCAACCTTACTATCTTGCAAGAAACGTGCGCTCGTTCAGCCTGTACCAAAGAAGGGAGCCCCTCTCAACCATCTAACTACCGTCTCATTTCTTTGACCTCCATTCTTTCTAAAGTTTTCGAATTATCCTCAACAAGAGGATTTGGAAACATTTCAAATCTACTAATCTAATCTCTGATCGCCTAAATGGCTTTCGAAAAAACGCTCTACTGGTGATCTTCTTTCCCTTCTCTCTGACTCTTGGTCCTCCGCTTTTCGGCATTTCTGTAAATTCTTTTGCTGTCGTGCTGAGTATATAGAAAGATTTGATTTCTAAACTTCCCTCTTTCGGAAACTACCCTTCTTTCTGTAGTCTTTTCTCTGATTTTCTTTCTGGTCTTTCAATAGCTGCTGTTGCAGAAAGCCATGTGTTCATCCTTTAAATCAATTAAAAGTAGTGTTCCTCAGGGTTCTGTCCTATCCCCAGAACTTTTTTTACTTTCTATTAATTACCTTCTCTCTATTACGTAATCACCTATTCACTCCTTTACTGCTAACTCAACCCTTCCTTATAAGACATCCCTCCCAAGCAGCAGTTAATTGACGCTAGAAAGGTAGTTTTGGAGCAACAAATTTCTTTACCTTCTCTTATTTCAAATTTGTGCCAAGAAAACATGGTCTTTTTTTCAATGTCTCAAAAAACGAAGTTCCTCTATATCTCTATGCAACACAGCCTACCACACAACTATGATATCTTCGAAAACACACAACTCAAACTTTCATCTGTCCTAAATATTCTCGGTGTTTCTTTTTCTCGTGATCTTTCTTGGAAGAAGCACAATACTTCTTTTTCTAAACAAACTTTTAAGTGGTTAGGTGTTCTGAGGCGACTTCAAAATTTCGTCACTCCACCCCATTTGATTTCCCTTTATAGAGTTGTTGCTCCCCCCTGTGCGGAGTACACCTCACACATCTGGGGTGGTTTCACTCATACAGCTCTCTTTGAAAAGGTGAAAGTTGGAGTCTAGGGATTTTTAACTCTCCGGCTCTCACTAATTCACTCCAGTCTCTTTCTGCCAGTCGAATTGTTTCATCAATTTCTCTATACTATTGCTATTACAATCAGCACTTCTTCTGAACTCTCTCGTCGCATACTTCCTCCATTGAGAAGAGCTTTTGCGACACGTCTTTCTACACAGTCTCATCCTTTGTCTGTCCAACTATCTGACCCCAGACTTAACCGCTATGCTCAATCTTACATCTACTCTACTGGTAAAGTCTGGAACAGAGGCCCTTTACCGGTTTTCCCAACTTCCTTTGACTTGCATACTTTCAATCGCCGTGTTTCGAAACATGTTGACGTTTAACGACTTGGTCCCAGTATTGCCCCAACTCGGGCAGAAATTGGTAGACCAGAGGAGACATACACACACACACACACACACACACACACACACACACACACACATATATATATATATATATATATATATATATATATATATATATATATATATATATATATATATATATATATATATATATATATATATATATATATATATATATATATAT
>SEYY01009524.1:27500-47500 GCA_009176605.1 Armadillidium nasatum | reverse complement strand
ATATATATATATATATATATATATATATATATATATATATATATATATATATATATATATATATATATATATATATATATTTCGTCTTTGCCTTTCTACTTCGACCTTCCCTTCTTGTTGGAAGCGTGCGCTCATTCAGCCTGTGCCGAAGAAGGGGGACCCCTCTCAGCCCTCTAACTATCGTCCCATTTCTGTAACCTCCGTTCTTTCTAAAGTTTTCGAATCTATCCTTAACAGGAAGATTTGGAAACATCTCAATTCTTCTAATCTTATCTCTGATCGCCAGTATGGCTTTCCCTACTTTCTGACTCATGGTCCTCCGCTCTTCGGGGTTTCGGTGAATCTTTCGCTGTGGCGCTATACATATCGAAAGCTTTCGATAGAGTCTGGCACAAAGCTTTGATTTCTAAACTTCCCTCTTTCGGAATCTATCCTTCTCTCTGTGACCTTCTCTCTAATTTCCTTTCTGGTCGTTCTATAGCAGCTGTTGTAGACGGCCACCGTTCTTCCTGTAAATCTATAAATAGTGGTGTTCCTCAATTATCTATCCTTTCTCCAACTCTTTTTCTAATTTTCATCAATGACCTTCTCTCTATTACTTCGTCTCCTATACACTCCTATGCCAATGACTCCACCACTTCATTACTCCTTTCAATTTGAAAGACGTCCCTCCCAACAGCAGTTGATAGATTCAAGAAATTGGGGCAGAGAAAACATGGTCGTTTCCAATGCCTCAAAAACTCAATTCCTCCATCTTTCTACTCGACACAATCTTCCACACAACTATGATATCATTCTTCGAAAACACTCAACTCAAACCTTCATCTGTCCTCAGTATTCTTGGTGTTTCTTTTTCTCGTGATCTTTCTTGGAAAGATCACATTATTTCTCTCTCTCAACAAGCTTCTAAGAGGTTGGGTGTTCTGAGGCGCCTTCGTGGTTTTTTTACGCCACCCCAGTTGCTTGCTCTGTATAGGGGTGCTGTTCGCCCCTGTATGGAGTACGCCTCTCACATCTGGGGTGGTTCCTCACATACAGCTATTCTCGAAAAGGTGGAGTCTCCTGCTCTTACTAACTCTCTCCAGTCTCTTTCTTCCCGTCGAATTGTTGCATCATTTTCTCTATAATATCGCTATTACAATGGACATTGCTCTTCTGAATTCTCACGTCGCATACCCCCTCCACTGAGAAGGGCTCGTGCTACACGACTTTCTACACAGTCTCATCCTTTCTCTGTACAACTCTCCGACCCCAGACTTAATCGCTATGCTCACTCTTACATGTACTCTACTGGTAAAGTCTGGAACACACTCCCTTTATCTGTTTTCCCAACTTCCTTTGACTTACACACTTTTAAACGCCGTACATCGGGTCAGGTCGGCCATTAGCGATCAGATCCCGAATTTTTCCCAACTCTGGTGGAATTTAGCAGGCCTCCGGCCTTTGCCCACCAGAGGAGACATATATACATATATATATATATATATTATATATATATATATATATATATATATATATATATATATATATATATATATATATATATATATATATATATATATATATATATATATATATATATATATATATATATATATATATATATATATATATATATATATATATATATATATATATATATATATATATATATATATATATATATATATATATATATATTATATATATATATATATATATATATATATATATATATATATATATATATATATATATATATATATATATATATATATATATATATATATATATATATATATATATATATATATATATATATATATATATATATATATATATATATATATATATATATATATATATATATATATATATATATATATATATATATATATATATATATATATATATATATATATATATATATATATATATATATATATATATATTATATATATATATATATATATATATATATATATATATATATATATATATATATAGAAAAGAAAAAGTATATACTTTAGAATATATTTTAAATATAGTCCATGAAAAGATTTTAAGCCAATGAAAAAAATGTAGAAATAAATAATAATTTTGCATTAAAAAAAATCCGGATCTTAAATTGACAAAATATTTTTTTTAAAAATATTATTTAAATTGAAAAGTAAATTGGTGAGAAGTTTCGGAACAATCAAAATTTATTTCCTTTATTATAAATGAAATTATTATTAAAAATTTCTGAAAGTCGTATCAGTTGTCGATTTCGGGGGTGTTAGACTCTCCTTTCCCCCGCCCCACCCACTTAGACTCATGCCGGTGGCGGTCAAAGGTAGCTAAAGGGCTCTCTTTATATGCCACCTCTCTTTGGTTTTTAACCGTGCATATAAATGTGAACCTATGAACGAACTTGGTCTTCTTATGGGCAGGAACAATACGAGAGTAGATGGCTGGTTTGAATAAGCGTCTGATAGTTGATAGATCACCTCATTGATCTTTATTATATTTGTAGCTGAAGCTGATCTAAGGATGATTATAAAATAATACTTGTTTGATTGATTTTTTTTTTTAAATTTCATTTTTAATTAAATCAATATCAACAGTAAAAAGTTGCATATTTTTTTTTTTTATGTTACCGCCACCCATGAGAAGAGCCCTTTTCAAAAAAGTTGCATTTAAATGCTAAAAACGTAAGAACAAAATCAGTCATGAATTTTATTTGAATATTATCAACTTGAAATTCCTTTTACAAAGAGACAGAGGAACATCTTATGAACAATGCAAATCGAATTCTTCAGTTATGCATACTGAGTATTTCGTCCTTTATTTATTTTACATTTTATTTTAAATATATTTATTTTTAAATCCTTGATGTATAAAATGTGATGAAGATAAAAGTTCTATTTTTTGAAATCTTCTTTAGATACTTTAGTATTGTTTAAATAACAGAATGGCAATTATCTCGCAATTAGGAACATTTTAATGATATTTTACAGAATGGTTTCAAACATAATAAAAAGTATATACAAGATGTTCATTCCATCTTGTTAAAATAAGAAACCTGATCCACTATGATATTCTATACAATGACAAAGGTGTGAAGCACTTAAAATGAAAGTTAAGTTGACAATAATGATATTCTTGGGAAATATTTACCAATTATAATGGAGAATAAAGAGAAGAAAAACATAGAATAGTATTATTTGATTTTTTTATTTTACATACAAGAAAGAAAATTTCATTTGAATTCATTGCTGTAACAACGAATTGGTTATAGCATATCCTAAGACCATTTAAATGTTTGTTTAAAATAGGAAAATGTTTCTTTATGAAAATTGATGACCCATGACACTGAAACCTTTAAGAGAGTCTTTTTGCAACAATCTCAAACTTTTCAAAAGGTCAGACCACAAGAAATGTTATGTTAATGCGGATCACGCTTTATTTACAAATCAGTGATTTAAAACATTAATGGGATTCATATCGTATATATATATATATATATATATATATATATATATATATATATATATATATATATATATATATATATATATATATATATATATATATATATATATATATATAGTGACCTAACTATCTCTGTGGAGACCAATGTATGGTCCAGGAGGTCACTACACTTTGTTGTAGCGAAGGGGGATAGATCAGGAGGCTGGGTGTTTCCTAAGTCCCCTTGTGGAATGCCGACTGGTAGGCGTGTGGTAGCCACCACTTCTCTTCAGGTCCGTGGAACGTCTGTAGCCTCAGGTGGAAGGCTACTTCAAAGTTAACCACAGTCGAGGGCAAAATGAGCTGCCAAACTGGGTTTCCTTTTTGGTAGCAGAGGCGTTGGAACTTCTTCTTCTAAGGGCAGCTTCTTTTGGACTTCTGCTTGGGACTGCTTCTTTTAGGGCTTCTGCTTGGGTCGTCTTCTTCTTGGGCAGCTTGGCTGTAGAGGCGGATTCTTCTTTGGCTCCTCGGAATAAAGGGAAAGGTTACTACTATTTCTATGCCTTCTGAAATTATCTCAGTATTTGGGAAGGTGTAAGAAAAGTAGAGAGTTTTCCACTTTATTTATTGTTTTTAACAAAAATGGTCAACAAAGTTATGATTTTTAAAGTTTTACAAATTGACATTTAAATAGTATACAAAATCTTATTTATTTAAATTAGAAAATATTATTTTATAATAATTTTAAATTTTACACATAAAGTACATTATAATTAAAATTATGACATAAACATTTTTATTTGTAAATACAATATTATTTAACATAAAATAAATACATTTTATAATAGTTTCTCACAATAGTTTTATCTTAATTCAAATTTAACGGTAAAATAGTTTTGGAGGGAAAATTAGATAGGTAGTGAATTAAGAATTTGTTATGGTAATAATTTAAAATTTACATTATATTTTAAATGTTTTATTTTTTACAATAATAGTTTATATTTTTATATATTTATTATAATTATTTTTATTACAAAAAGAAACTTTATTTTTAATTATCACTAGTTTTACCAGTCTTTTTCTTATTAAAACATATTCACAATTTCACTAGTTAACGTTTTAAAATATTTTTTTATTAAAGAAAACGTTATTTTATATTTTGGGTAACTACACTATATATATATATATATATATATATATATATATATATATATATATATATATATATATATATATATATATATATATATATATATATATATATATATATATATATATATATATATATATATATATATATATATATATATATATATATATAAATCAGTAATCGTACGGGAATCACGATCCTGATCCCGAAGTCAAAAAATCCCGGTTTCTGACCCAATATTATTTTATGGCGAAAGGCTTTTATAATTTGGCTAAAATATTTTACAGAATATTCATAAAATTTCTATGATTAAGTGCAACCAGCACTCAACATTTCCGATTTTATTGTCAGGGCAGCATAATTGGGAAGCACCAGCACACGCGAGGAACAGACAACCTTCTTTTCATCTTCCAGATCTGGCACAGTGGACGGGAAATAACGTCAGTGTTTCGGCGAAGTCTCAGACAAAGCGAAAAATCTGTGTCAGTTTACCAGTTTCTATAGTTGTAATGTTTTGTGGTTCTGTTCTACTCTTCTATTGTTTCGAAATTCCTTATTTATTATTTTATTTTGTTCTTTTTGATCAGTAGGAGTGTATAATATAAGTTTAGGATTTACTTTATTGTATTTTATTCAAATTTCAAATAGTAAATTATTTGCCTTCCTCAAATTAGCCTTCAATTGGCTGCTGAGCTCGACATATTACCGCAGTAAAGCGGAAGCGAAGATAGCGACTTCGCGATGGAGACTAACTAAAAGGAAAAAAAGGAATGTTATTATTAAAAAAGAAAAAGGAATTTTATTTTAAAAAAAATGATATTAACGTTAACGATATAAGTTCTTCTTTAAAATTTAAGTTAAGACGCTTTTGTATCCTAAATTGCACAGCCCAAATTAGGTTTGGGGAATTAGTAATTATAATGCAGTAATGTTTTTTCACATGCTTTATTTTCATAAAGTAAAATTAATTTAAAATCCTGCATCTTCACCGCTATCAGGCGCTTCCCAACGTGTGGATCTGGGTTTGCCACTATTGTAAATTGTGACTGTGGACAGCCGAAGCCAATACATTAATAACAAATTCAAAATCCCAATCCCAATCCGGATCCCGATCCCTGAACCCAAAAAAAATTGTAACACCTGTCACGATCCCGAATAATTATCGATCCCATACGATTACTTATATATATATATATATATATATATATATATATATATATATATATATATATATATATATATATATATATATATATATATATATATATATATATATATATATATATTATATTTATATATATATATATGTATATGTGTGTGTGTGTGTGTGTGTGTGTGTGTGTGTGTGTGTGTGTGTGTGTAGGTGTGTGTGTACGCAGGATTTCCGTTTGAGTTCTAAAATTAATTTAAATTTAAAACACGAAATATCAGTTGAAATTTTAAGTGATGGCGAGTCTTAAAAAGTAAGTTTTATTTGCCTAAATTTAATTACAAGAAATAAATGTTAAAAATTTTAGAAATATCTTCACGCTTCTGATAAAAGAACTTTGTAAATATCAATTTTTTTTAAGTCTTTGTTTTTAAAAAAAAATATTTTTCAAATAAATTTTGAGTTTAATTAAATGTTTATTCTCTCATTTTCTGGTGGACTATCTGAGGTCGTTCTTAAGGCTTCAGACTTTTTTTTTTTATTTATTTATTTAATTGTTATTTTTTTTTTATTTTTGTGTGTTTTTCTAGATCAGGTTAGGTTTGTTACGTTAAATTAGATTAGTTTAAGTGAATTAGACTTGGTTAAGCATTGTTAAATATTTTTGCTTATGACATTCTTATTGATATATATATTATATATATATATATATATATATATATATATATATATATATATATATATATATATATATATATATATATATATATATATATATATATATATATATATATATATATATATATATATATATATATATATATTTTACACATCACCATCACTCACGGGCAAAGCCCTATTCAAGGAGGGGTATATATATATATATATATATATATATATATATATATATATATATATAATATATATATATATATATATATATATATATATATATATATATATATATATATATATATATATATATATATATATATATATATATATATATGCAAGTATTAAAACCACACACACAAACACACACACATATATATATATATATATATATATATATATATATATATATATATATATATATATATATATATATATATATATATATATATATATATATATATATATATATATATATATATATATATATATATATATATATATATAATGATAGGAAAGATTCGTTCTTTGAGAACTTTAAATGTAGTACAAAAAGGATTGAGAGAACGGCCGCAAACATTAACAACTTTATTCATATATAAACGCCGACTTTTCGACCTATTACAAAGGTCATCTTCAGGACATCTGCAGATTACGATAATATGAATAATAATAACAGTATAATAATAAGTAATAATAATAAGAATAATAAAAATAATATAATAAGCAATAATAATGCCATAATAATTGCCATAAATATCAATATTAGTAATAGCAATAATGCCAATAATAATAATAATGATAGTAATAATAGTAATGAAATGTGGTCATAAAGATCAATATAATAATAATAATAGTTATAGTAATAATAATGATAATAAAAATAGCCAAACATAAAAAGCAAGCATGATATAATAATACAACAATGACAATAAAAAAAAAAAAAAATTTGACTGTTCTATATATATATATATATATATATATATATATATATATATATATATATATATATATATATATATATATATATATATATATATATATATATATATATATATATATATATATATATATATATATATATATATATATATATATATATATATATATATATATATATATATATATATATATATATATATATATATATATATATATGATTTCAAATATTTTCTTAGTAAAAATAATTGGCATCAAATAGAAATGTATTTAGGCCATCGGTGGAAAAGGCTTAAACAAATATTTTCCTATTTCACGTAACTTAAGATAACTTTTATGTATTTACCCAGTTGTATGTTTTGTCGCCAAAAGAAAGTATATATATATATATATATATATATATATATATATATATATATATATATATATATATATATATATATATATATATATATATATATATATATATATATATATATATATATATATATATATATATATATATATATATATATATATATATATATATATATATATATATGGACCAACTGAGGCCCCGGCCCCTGCTAAAAAGCAGGGAAAAACCGGGGTTTGCCTGCAGGGGTTAAATGGAAATTTATACTTATTAAACAGAGTCCAATTTCAAATTTTTTTCAAAATTTGGCCGATTCTTCTAAAATTTTCAGTGCATATAGTCTTTTCCCCGGTAAAAAAAAAAAAAAAAAAAAAAAAAAAAAAAAAAAAAAAAAAAAAAAAAGTCGATTTCTAGCGTTTTTCTGAGTCTATAACGGTTGAAATTTTTTTTTGGAAATTTGACCCTCTTTCAAATAAATGGTGGGGCCAAAAAACTTTTTAGAATCATCTGAAATTTGGATGTATATTTAGAATTTTATGGGCTACAAAAACTTCTAACAGACTTTTGTTCCCAGAGTTATATAAAAAATATGTTATAAGCCCAAAACTAACCAACTATCGATAAAAAAGTTTTTGGAAAAAAAATCTTTTTCTGATAAAAAAAATTAAAAGAATAAAACTACAAGTATACCATTTCTTATTTTTCGTGGGTGTATAGAGGAGGGATGGGGCTATAAATTTCTTTTTATACTTTATTCGATGCAATTCGTTGGTTTCGAGATATAACCTTTCAAAAAAGGTCCATTTTTTATCAAATTTCAAAAATTCCCAAAGTTTGAGAGACTATATCTCGCTTCAAACAAACAGCATTTAATAATGCACTAAATAAAAGTTGTAGCCCTTCTCCTCCTTTAAACAATATTTACAAATAAAAAAATAGTAGGTAGCGTTTTTTTTATAAATAACTTTTCCTCCGGAAGGGTAAGAGTTTTGCAAAAAAAAATTCGAGTGATATCAAAAATATGTTCCCACTAATGCAAGAAAATGGGGTTAAGATTATTCAGTTAAATTTTCAGCTCATGTGAACTAGTGGTTTGACCCCGTTGTTCATTTTTTCAACTTTGGGTCCCAATAATTTTCAAACCGTTATAGAATCAGAAAAACGCTCGAAATCAATTTAGAACTTCAGGAAAAAATGCATGTATCCTGAAATTTCAGCTCAATCAGTCAAATAATAATAAAAAAAAATAAAAAATTCCAACAAAAATAAGAAAATTAAGAATTTTTTCTTGTGTTTTCAATATTTTTTTTTAAAATTTCTGTTTCTTTTGACCTCTCCTTTTCTGCTAGTGAATATTCATATTTGTGTTTTGATTTTAGATTCCCCATAAAAATTTGGTTGAAAATTTTTTACTTGGGGCACACGGAGATCCTTTTCTATTTTCCTGACTACAGATGTTACATTTAGTTATTTCGAGCATACCATGAAACATTGTAAATACTGCCATATTGCTGAAGCTGATCTTTTAGCCATATTGACTGAAAGTGTAAACAAAATAATAATTTTGAAATAATGTAGCTAAATGATACAAGTTTGATACATAGCAATAAAATAACAACGATATGCATAAATACAGGTTATATTGATAATTTTTTATCTTCCATTTTTTCAAACTTTAACTAAGGGTCTTACCTAAGTAAACCTGTTGAATCACTATTATGAATCAGAAAATAAAAAAATCTTAAAATTTTTGTACTTTTTTAAAACTTTTATTATACAAAATCTGTAATTTTCTGAAATATTTTCTGAGAAAATGCATATAATCATTACTTTAAGTGAATGCTGGTTATTCTACTTCTTCCTTATAATTATTATTATTTTTTTTTACAGAACACCACCACTCACGGGCAGAGCCCTTTTCAAGGAGGGGGCTTAAAAAAGAGAAAGGGAGAATAAAATCCACCAGCCCCGAACCTAACGCACACCTCACAGGTTGGCGCAGATAGAAGCCTTGAAGAGAGGAAGATTAAATGCAGGAGGAAAAAATTGATGATGGTAGGGAGTTCCACAGAACAAAGGTGGCTGGAAAAAAGGAAGCACCACAACGGGAAAGTCTGGGGTTTCCAGCATCCACGCAAAATTTGTGCGAGAGCAGGGCACTCCTTGTGTAACGACGGCGACGCAATGGTGGAGGAATGCGAGAGGCCAATTCTCTCGAGAACCTACCATTGTAGTACCTATAGAAAAGAAATAGAGAGCCAACGTCACGTCTCAAAGATAGAGGGTTAAGAGAGTCAGAAAGTAAGGGACAGTTTATTAAACTTTTAGTCTTAGACTCAACCCTATCCAGAAGAAAGGAGGAACCGGGGCCCCCCCCCAAATATGAGAAGAGTACTCCATACAAGGGCGAATAAGACCCTTATATAATTGGAGTAAATGCTCAGAAGAAAAAGATTCTCGCAACCTGAAAAGAAACCCCAGCTTCTTAGAGACCGCCTTAGCAACCATTGTGGTTTCCAAGACAATTTACTGTTTATGTTAAGACCAAAAATGTTAATGTTATTTACAGGTGAGACGGGAGAGCCATCGAAGAAGATAGGAAAGTTGGTAGGTGCTTTGGAGGGGGACATGTGAAGTTGAGTTTTTAAAGAGTTGAATTTCACAAGGTTGCCATGACCCCACCATCCAGATCAGCAAGAATAGAATCGGAAGTTGAAGACGAGAAGCAACTCTAGAAACAAAAGAGGGAGCAGATTTGAAATGAGTAGAAGAATGTAGAGTTGAGTCATCAGCATAAGAGTGAACAGAGTTAGAAGTGCAGATGAGGAGGTCGTTAATGAAAAGTAAGAATAAGGTTGAAGATAAAACAAAACCCTGAGGAACACCACAATTGACAGGAAAGGAAGAAGAGGTTGCTCCATCTATAAGTGCCAGAATGGAACGATCTGAGAGAAAACTAGACAAGAGTAAGCAAAGAGAAGGAGGGAAGGAAGAAACCCAAAGGAAAGGAGCCTGGAGAGCAGCGACGCATGCCATACCCAGTCAAAAGTCTTGGATATGCCGAGCCCCACCACACAAGACTCCCCGAAGTCCCTAAGGGTAGAAGACCATAAATCATTGAAAGCATGTCACCAGTTGGCCTCGAGGGTCGAAAGCCATATTAATGATCTAAGAGAAGAGAGTGAGACTCCAAATGGTCTAGGAGATGAAAGTTGAGGAGAGTTCCAAATATTTTCGACAGAACACAAGTGTGAGCTATAGGTCGATACTTATAAGGGTCAGAGAGGCTACCTTTTTTCGGGATCGGTTGAACATATGTGCGCTTCCAACACTGAGGGAAAGTATTAGTATTAAGGCATATAGAGTAGAGCTGAACGAGGACAGGCGCCAACTCGGAAGCACACTCTCTCAGGAAGCGAGGAGGAATGCCATCCCTCCCACTGCCTTCCTGACATTCATAGATTTCAGGATTTCATCCACCCGATCATAAGTAATCACAGGTAGAGACATGGGAAACCTGAGAGGAGAAGGAGTAGTAGGAGGGATGCCAGAATCGAGCAGGCTGGAATTAGATGAAAAAAAGGAGGCCGAAGAGATAGCCTTTTCAGAGGGAGTATTAACTACAGAACCATCAGAGCTAATAAGAGGAGGAAAATTAGATTTATAGAAGTTATTAGAGATATTTTTGACAAGAGGCCAGAAATTTTTATCAGTAGGAGAACCATGGGGTTAGCTCACTTCCTGTTAATGAAAGTACGCTTAGTCCGTCAAAGAACATCCCTGCAATGCTTCCTAGCTGAATGAAAATTAGCAAGAGTGATAGGAGAAGGAGAGTTTTTCCATTCACGATAAGCATTGTCTCTCTCACGAAGGACAAGAGAACAATTGCCATCAAACCATGGATTTTAAGGAGCAAAACGATTTAGTTGAAGATGGGAATGATACATATATATATATATATATATATATATATATATATATATATATATATATATATATATATATATATATATATATATATATATATATATATATATATATATATATATATGTGTGTGTGTGTGTGTGTGTGTGTGTGTGTAAAGGTTCTTCTTAATAAATAAGCAAATCAGTCTGAACATACTTTATCGAAGCAATTTAATATAAACAGAGGGAATAATTCTACAGTGTCTTTCAAGACTTTCAATTGCTTGCTTGCAGAAACAACTGCAAAAAATTTTGGTCTCTAAAGACTACTGTCATTAATATCAAATTCCTTTATCTTAAAAAAGAACTATTGACGTGTACACATAAATAAGAAGTCTATGAATCAATAGAGACATTTTTCTTTTGCAGAGTAATAAAGTCTTTATTTATCTTCGGGTCTATTTGGGCAATGATAATCGCAAGACACAATAATGAAGTCTACCCTTTACCATTGGTATGTACTCGTATAATTTATTTTTCTTTGCAAGCAATCGAAATATTGCAATTATATTATATATATATATATATATATATATATATATATATATATATATATATATATATATATATATATATATATATATATATATATATATATATATATATATATATATATATATATATATATATATATATTATACTCACAACCTTTCCCACAAACGTGGGGTGTTGACTACTTGAAGTCACAACCGTTTCCAACACTCATTCCCTGTCCACTTTTTCCATTCATTCCTGTTCTCCGTCAACCGTATACCCTCCTTCCATAGGTCTGCCCCTACCTCTTACACCTTCCACTTCCGATGCAAACACCTTTTAAGCCACTCTCCCTTCATTCATCCTGAAAACATGCCCAAACCACCTCAGCATGTTCTGTTCAGCTCTCACAACCATACTCCTTCCCAAGCACATATCTCCTTTATTCTCACATTCCTAACTCTATCATTTCTATTTACACCACAAACCGCTCTCAAACCTTTTATTTCGAAAACCTCAATCTCCACACCTTGCTCCCATATATAACCACCGGTACACATGATCCATCAAACATTTTCATCTTCACCTCTCTTGTTAACCTTCTTCTCTTCCAAATATCCCTTAAACTTCCTCAACACCTTCTCTTTTCTATTATTCTATACCCTACTTCATCTCCCTCACAACCATCATCCACCTCCAAAATTCACTCTGAGATTTTTAAATGAATTAACTCACTCCAATCTCTCCTTCTCCAACTTTGATTTGCAGTTCATCTCCACCACCTACAACCCTCTCCCCACGATTCCCATTTTTCATTCATTGCACTTTGCTCTTTCCTGAGTTCACTCTTAAGCCTAACTCACCAAAACATTTTACAACTCTTCCATCAAAACCATTAAACTCCCTTGAGTCTCAGAACAAAATTCGTCATCTGCATACAATAACACATTCGCATTCCATATATCCTGTTGATCTCTCATTCTCACACCTTTACCTCCCTTTTCCATCAATCTCACCACTTTATCTATAAATAAATTAAATAGCCCAGAAGACATTGCACAACTTTGTTTCAATCTATTGATCACTTCAAAAAACTCAGTTTCCAATCTATTTCATACTACCTTTAAAACCTCCCACAGTTTACTCCTGTCCACTCTATCCTAATCTTTTTCTAAATCCATAAAGCACATAAACACTTCCTTCCGTTTCTCTCTATTTTTTTCCTCGATCATACTTAAAGTAAAAATCTGGTCCATACACCCTCTTCCATCTCTAAAACCCCCTTGCTCCTCACATATCCTTTTATTAATCCCTATCTTATCCAATAAGATTCTACCATACACTTTTGCCACTATGGTAAGCAAACTTATTCTGCTATAACTTCACTCTAAAATTTATTACCCTTTCCCTTAAATAAAGGGACCATACATGCATCTTGCCAATCTTGGGGCACCTTTCCCATTACCCAACATAAATTGAATAACCTCGCTAATTTACACCCCCCCCTTCCACTAACATCTCTCCACTCATCCCATCCAAACCTGTCGGTTTACGCCTTTTCACTTTCCTCAGAGCTGTACCTATTTCTTCTATCGAAATCTCACCCTCAACCTCCTCTACCATTCTTCCCCTTTCTCTTTCCAGCATCTCATCTTCACTCCTTACCTCATTCACATTCAACAGCTTACTAAAGTAATCAACCCATCTTGTTCTAACCTCACTTTCTATCTGTCATATTTCTCCATCCTAATCCTTTTACCCCATCTTTTAATTCCTCCCTCGTATTCCTTACTTTATTCACATCCTTCCAAACATCTTACTCATTTTTTTTAAAAACTCTCTACTATCTTATTACCATATTTTTCATCTGTTCTTTCTTTCGCTTTCCTTACCTCCATATATATATATATATATATATATATATATATATATATATATATATATATATATATATATATATATATATATATATATATATATATATATATATATATATATATATATATATATATATATATATATATATATATATCCACTCCTAGGCTGATGACTCCACCCTTCATACTCCTTTCTCTTTGAAAGACGCCCTTCCAAACAGCAGTTGATTGACACAAGAAAGGTGGCCTTAGAGCAAATGACCTCCGATCTATCTCGTATTTCAAATTTAGGCAGTTTTCAATGCCTCAGAAACTCAAAATTTCCATCTTTCTACTCAACACAACCTTCCTCACAACTCTGACATCTTATTCGAAAACACACAACTCAAACCTTCATTTCTCCTTAATATTCTCGGTGTTTCTTTTTCTCGTATCTTTCTTGGAAGGATCACATTACTTTATTTCTAAACAAGCTTCTAAGAGGTTGGGTGTTCTGATGAGCTTTCGTGATTTTTTTTTACGCCACTCTAGTTGCATGCTTTTTATAGGAGTGTTGTTCACCCCTGTATGGAGTATGCTTCATACATCTGGGTTGGTTCTACTCATACAGCTCTTCTCGAAAAGGTGGAGTCTATGGCTTTTCATCTAATAAACTCATCTGCTCTTACTAACTCTCTCCAGTCTCTTTCTGCCTATCGAATTGTTGCGTCACTCCCTATATACTACCGCTATTACAACGGACACTGCTCTTCTGAACTCTCATGTCGCATACTTCCCCATTAAGAAGGGCTCGCGCGACACGACTTTCTACACAGTCTCATCCTTTCTCTGTCCAACTCTCCGACCCCAGACTTAACCGCTATGCTCAATCTTACATATACTCTACTGGTAAAGTCTGGAACACACTCCCTTCATCTGTTTTCCCAACTTCCTTTGACTTGCACACTTTCAAACGCCGTGTATCAGGACATGCTGGTATGCCTCTGGCCTGTTGACCACCTGAGGTATATATATATATATATATATATATATATATATATATATATATATATATATATATATATATATATATATATATATATATATATATATATATATATATATATATATATATATATATATATATATATATATATATATATATATATATATATATATATATATATATATATATATATATATATATATATATATATATATATATATATATATATATATATATATATATATATATATATATATATATATATATATATATATATATATATATATATATATATATATATATATATATATATATATATATATATATATATATATATATATATATATATATATATATATATATATATATATATATATATATATATATATATATATATATATATATATATATATATATATATATATATATATATATATATATATATATATATATATATATATAACGAAAACTTACTTTAATAATTTTTATATTTACCTTTTTTTATTTGCATGAAAGATTTAATTTCTTGACCTTTTGAATAAAATAATTCATTAGATTTATCGTAATATATTATCAAATTACTTCATTTTTACGAAGAGAAACCAATAATTCTTCTTTAACTGGCATTCTAGCCAAATCATTTAACCTTTCACTACTCATTCTATTTCGTAAATATGATCTGATCAGTTTCAAACATGAGAAGAACCTTTTTGCACTACTTGATGTTAGGATAGAGTTTCCATCAATGTTCCCAACTGGAACACTTGATCAAACGTATTATGTATATCAAGTTTCTTTATTTTTCTAGGAATTATGTTCTAGTTTACATTAAGTTGATCAGTGTTCCAAAAGAATTTTTAATTCATTGATCAATTTTTCTCTTTCGAATATTGGATAACTTCTCAGTAATTTATTCAAAAAGATCAGTTGCAAATTGATTCTTTTAATTAGTAAATTTTTCTTTATAATAAAAGAGTAAAGAAATTTAATTTGGCAGCATCAGAAACCTGTTTTCTAACTGAACAATAACTTGGTCTAAAATATTAAAAAATAAAGCTCTCCATTCAATTCTGTTGTTAGAGTCTCCCTCATTTTTTGGATCGTCACACATTATAACTGCTTCTTCGTAAGCATTTTTTAAGCATCTTCTGGTCTTATGTTTGATAATTTGAGGGTCACTTCCCTTACATTTTTACTGGCTTTAGATACAGTTACAGTTTTTGCTTGAAGAGTACTAAATAAAAATCCACATATATCAAATACACAATTAGTTATACAAAGTAAGAAAATTCTAAAAGAGGATATTTTAAGCCTTTTGCCAGTTCAGTTGAATCATAATGATTCTGCTATTCTTCGAGAATAGTATCGAAAACTTCACTGAGCATTACATAAGATTCTTTAATGACACTAACAGCTCGTTCTTTAAAATTTCAACGAGTAGAAGAAGGTGCAATTGGCTTTTTCTTTTGATGTTGATTTCTGATAGGTTTCTTGGCAGATTTACTATTAAAAGAATGAAAACAATTTAGATTAGCAAAAAAAAAAAAAAAAAAAAAAAAAAAGAATTACTTCCGGTAGATTTGTTTCATTAAAAAAAATCAAATGCAGTCTGTGAGCACAACAATGAGTGAAAAAGGCCAATGGATACTTTGCTTTTATTCTAGTTTTAACTCCTGATATATCGCCCGCCATAACTGAGGCTCTATCGTAGGTTTGATCAACTAATTATGATGTGGCATTTTTAAAATTGTCAAGAATCTCAATTACCGTATTTGTTATAAATTCTGATTTTCTATTTTCTAATACCAGAAAAAAAAACAACGAATCTTTCTTGTACAATGCAATTTTGGTCGACGTAACAAATAATGAAAGGAAGGTATTCTGTTACTGATTTACCCATAGTTTCATCTACTTGGATTGAAAAAGAAAGAAGCTTCATTAATATCTTCTCTAATCTGGTCATTTAAATTTTACTAACCCATGAAATAAGGTCGTTTTGAATCAATCCATGGTGAAGTTTGAAAAGATTTTGAACGAAAAACAAATTCCTTAAATCGACTATCGTATTTCTGTAGTATTAAAAGTTGTTCAATGTAGTTACCTTTATTCAAAGAAAATGAACTTTCATCATGCCCTTTGAAAGGTATAGCTCTTGCTTAGCCAGTAAAATAACAGAGTCAATTAGTCTCCATTATTTTCCGATTTTCAGTGACTTCTTCATTATGTGTATTGAATGAGTTTGACCCAAAACCTGATCTGTGTCAAATTTACAAAAAAAAAACTTAATTTCAAATTACATTCCAAAGAATTCTTTGAGGACGTGATTCTTACAGGCTTTACCTAAATTTTTAAAATCAAAACAACCCACTTCGTCCCACATTGTTCCCACATGAATTGCTAAATAATACGCATGGCTAACAATAATATTTATGTCTTATCGATCATCCCATTAGCCATTGCATTTTTGGCTTTATATTGAATTTGAAAATTTCGAAACTTAGGCCTACCTGAATTTTTAGAGTAAAGTTGCTCTTCTTTAGATAGTTTTTAAAACTATTTTTTTATATAAAATCTGGACTTACTTTCATTATGAATTATTTCAATTATTTATAAAGTTAAATAGCGGTAATAGTTAGTTAGATCCAGCACAACATCAAACGGGGAAAAGTAAATTTCAAAACCACTCACGGGTAGATTATTGAATATTTATTGAAAATATAAAGTGAAAATATATTAAAATGCATGAAAAACTATATTTAAGAGCAGAAAAGTTAATATTACTACCACTCACGGGTCGGGGGTGCGGGGGGTACGGGGGCGGAACCCAGCTTAGACAAATGATTGTGTGCCATGCATTTAAGTTTTCACTGCTGAATTGTGATACTATTTAATGTAAATTGAAATTTTCCTGATATATTTTTGTTATTATTAATGCCTATTATTATAATAAAAGATGAAAATGCATGGCACAAAGATATTTATCCACGAGGAGCTCCGCCCACCGTACCTCCCGACCCGTGAGTGGTTGTATTTACTTTTCCGAGCTTAAATATTGTGTTTTCATGCAGTTCAACATATTTTGTCGGTAATACAATATTTTCAATAAATATTCAATTATCACTGACCCGTGAGTAGTGGTTAAATTTACTTTTCCGTGTTTAAATTTTGATTTTTATGAATTTCAGCATATTTTGTCATTATTGTTTCAATATAGTAAAAATACAGAGATGCTGTGCTGGATCTAACTATTACCTTAAATAGCATTTAAATAATCTTATAAATATAATTAATATTTAATTAATAACATTTTCGCTTCCACTATTTCGAAACTATAACAAGGTCATTTGGCGTTGCCAAACGTATGAACGTATGAATTATTGTTATTGTACACACACACACACACATATATATATATATATATATATATATATATATATATATATATATATATATATATATATATATATATATATATATATATATATATATATATATATATATATATATATATATATATATATATATATATATATATATATATATATATATATATATATATATATATATATATATATATATATATATATATATATATATATATATATATATATATATATATATATATATATATATATATATATATATATATATATATATATATATATATATATATATATATATATATATATATATATATATAGAGAGAGAGAGAGAGAGAGAGAGAGAGAGAGAGAGAGAGAGAGAGAGAGAGAGATTGTATTCAAAATTGTATCTTACATTTGAAATTAAATCTTACGCATTTGGGAGAACTGAACGAAAAATTTCATATATTTTCGAGTTTACAGTAGAAGCAAGGTAAGAGAACCTGCCTTTAGCGATTATAATAATACTATATTAAAAACGAAAATCTGCTCATATTCATAGCTTGGAATTTTACATCTAAGAATGGAGTAGGAAAAAAAATTTCCAAATTTAATTATAATTATTATAATATTATAATAATAACTATTATTATTACAGTTTTTCTTTAAATTTATGCTGTAAATCAGCTTCTTTTTTTTCACTTTTATTATGTAAAATTGTAATAATATAATATACTTTTACCATTTAATTCATTTAATTAAAAAGACAAAAATAATGGGTAGGAGCTACCTACGTGTATATATATATATATATATATATATATATATATATATATATATATATATATATATATATATATATATATATATATATATATATATATATATATATATATATATATATATATATATATATATATATATATATATATATATATATATATATATATATATATATATATATATATATATATCCTTTGGTGGGCAAAGGCTAGAGGCCAAACAATTTCCACATGGGTTTGGAATATCTTAATCATAGTCGCTGATAGGTCGATATATTATGATACACGGCGGTTGAAAGTATGGAATTCAAAAGAAATTGTGAAAATCAATAAAGGGAGCGTATCCCAGACTTTATCAGTAGAGTACATTTAAGATTGAGCATAGCGGCTAAGTCCGGTGTCAGAAAGTTGGACAGAGAAAGGAAGAGATTGTGAAGAAGGGTTTATTGCACCAGTCATTCTCACTGGAGGAGGTATGCGAAGGAAGAGTTCAGAAGAGCGGTGTAATATCGATGCATAGTGACTGGAGAGAGTTTGTGAAAGCGAAAGAGTTTATAAGAAGAAAAGTCTTTTTCTAGGAGAGCTGTATGAGTGGAACCACCTCAGATATTAACTACACCCCTATAGGGAGCAAGCAAGTGAGATGACGGGGAAAAATTCTGATGGTTCCTCAGAACACCCAACTTAGAAGCTTGTTTAAAAAGAGAAGTAATATGATCTTTCCAAGAAAGATCAATAGAAAAAGAAACACCGAAAATATTATGGAAAGATGAAGGTTTGAGTTGTGAGTTTTCGAAGGTATCGTAGTTGTGTGGAAGGTTATGTCGAGTAGAGCGCTGGAGTAACCGAGTTTTTG